>VZTO01016291.1:15045-54735 GCA_013400615.1 Syrrhaptes paradoxus | reverse complement strand
AGCAGCATCGCTCTTGTGACACAGGTAAATAAATAGGCTAATGTAAGTCTTTGTGAAGTATCATGGATCCGCATCCAAAGACAGGACAGAAAATCATCCACTGTGACTCTGGCAACATAAGAAAATGAACAGCAATAATGCTGTTTTGTTTATATTGCTTTATTACTTAGCATTTGTTTCTTTCTGACAATGCATTACCACTTCGTTGTTATCATTTACTTTTGATGTAAACCTTGTTTTGGTCTTTGGAGAGACTGAAGAAGAAGAGAGATTGAAGAGCTCCAAAATGCGAAGAATGCAGAAGAGGCTTAAAGTTTCCCCTATGTCTCCAGATGTGTTCCTGCCTTCAGTACAGGTGTAGGAGGTGAGTCCCCAGCACCTGCCAGCAGTGCGGGTTCTCAATCATGGCATTGCTGCTCTGAATTTCAGTATCTGGAGAGAGGGAAAATCCCCTGCAAGAGAGTCCCCCTTTTCTCTCTGCCTTGTAGTCCCAGAGACCAGCTTCAGCATCCTTGTACCACTCTCTTTTCAAGGATTAGTTTTAATTTAATCACACAGCAGTGAAAAGAGTGTAATAGTGGTGTCAAAAAGGGGAAAAGAATCATGAAGCTCTTATAATTCTATAAATGATTGACAAATAATGCTCAGCTTTCTATGAAAAACCTTGCACCTGCATATCAACTTAAAACCGCTAGAGATACAACAGAGGGGAAAAGTTCTTTGAAGTCTACAGAGCAGATATCAGAACCAAAAATATGCTATTAAACTTTTGAAGCAGGTGTAGCATTGCTGCCTTAATATGATCTTGCTCAGTATTTCCTTATCTTTTCAGCTGAAGCACTCAACTTTCTTAGGCAATGTATGTTGCACATGAATAAGCGAGGGCTTCCAAAGAGTGGATTGGTGCTGAAGATATTGATGAGATATTCTATTATTTTTAGGAAGTGGTTTTGATCTACACTAACTTTAAGACTATTGCCTGTGCAACTTCAAAAATTTCACATGGAAATGCTGGACTGGCTCTAACAAGGTGTTAGGGCAAAGTAGTCCAAAGCATGTGAAAAAATGCAAATATAACTAACAGAAATTGCTTTAAAATAAGACTGCATTTTCTTTTAATATTGACAGTTGCATGTCTTCATAATGTGTACTCCTTCCTGATGTCCAAAACATTCATTTTTTGCACAATTCCATTGAGGAATTGAATGTTTTTCCTGGTTTTCTTTATTTGCCAGTGCTTAAGAGTACAGAGCCCAGAGACTGACCCTGCTTGTAATTCAAAGTATATTCAGGAGCAGCTTGAACATCTTGGGAACAGTACTTGTTTCAGCCCTCTTGTTTCAAACTTCCTTTTCAAACTACTGTTTCAAACATGTTGAGGTTTGATTTCAGTATGCTTTAAATAATAATAGGTTTCCTGCAGGTCTGTCTGAAAAGAAACATCGTGAGACATGGAACATTAAACAATACAGGTTTTCCGAAATTTGTGGTGTGTATCTTTATCAATCAATACAAATCAATAAGGGGACTTTGAACCTACTCTGTACTGATGGGGACTGAGAGAACTAAGTGGGAATCAGTAGAGAAGTGCCCTCTTATTGCACCACATGCATGTGCAGTCTTTGGGTGAAGGTAGTGGCCATCCCTTTGAGCTAGCAGGCCAGGCAGGTGGTGCGTAATCTGAGTCTTTCAAGTGTTAATTTTATCTGTGTTTATTTTGGTGTGCATTTTTAAAGGCTGTTGGGTGGTTTTAATAGGAGCAAAATTTTAACTGAATGACTTGAAATTCCACTGCCTGGGATAAATGTTTAGAATAGAACAAAAGAAGAAGGGGAAATTAACTTGCCTTTTGCTGTTAAGAATATTACAAATAATTCGTTGGCTAGTGGTATTGAGGCATCAGAAGTGACAGCAAATATCTGCATATGGTTTTATTTAATTTATGTACATATGGAAATACTGAAATAATTTTCTTGGGTTTTGTTATGCGGTGTTGTCTTGCAATTTTACAGCAGTGACTGAGAATCCAAGCTCCTTGCTGTCGATGCTGAAGAGGCACAGGCTTTTTGCATGCTTTTTTGCGGGGGGGGGGCTTGCTATCAGTCCGATTTCTGTTAGAGATTGCTTAATTAAAATATAATTGCAGAAGAAATCGTACTAATTAGCATGTATGTGCTCCCACGAAGTGTAGCTTATTCCCATTCATTATGGACAAGAGTGTGAAATGGATCTCTTACAGCCATCCTGGAAACAATCCCAACGCAAGAGTTGTCCTGGGACCTTCTGCCTGTCCACAAGCATAGGAGAAGGAAAAGCCTTTGGTATCTTCCCTGGCATACGTTTATTCTTACCTCTTATTCTGGCAAACTTGACACTTCTTGCACGGTCCACTGTGGCCCAAGTACTGGATGTAAGCGAGGTAAATGACTTTGCATTTTCCCTTTATGATAGAGGAGTTGCATCCCACATTAACAATTCTTAAGAACATCTGTACACTGTAACTCACATACTGATTATATATGTTTCCTGGCTGATATATAGGCAAAACTTATGAAGAAACAGCGGAAACTCTCTCATTCAGAAATTGAAGCTTTGCAGTTGTGAGTTGATTTTATGTTTTAGCTTTTCCTTTTCACATTAACTTCTTGCCAAGCTGCATGTAAACCTCCTTTGTCTAGAAAATGCAACCTTTTCAAGAGTAAAATATTCCAGGAGTTAGCTGAAACCGGTCTTAACAGTGCTATTCTTCTGGCTTCGTGCCTATGGAAGTGGTTAATGGTTGGAATTTATGTCACAGAACACATAATAATTTGTTAGAAGAAACTGGATTCAGTCACAGCACAAGCATTTTTCTCTTCCTGTCATTATGTTTTGTGAGGACTTACTTATTTCCTGCAATCTCAGCCCATGTGAAGAAGAGAATGATAAAATTTCTGCATAATTTTTCTGAGAATACATTTATACTCCAAATGACCTTTGGAGTAAATTTGAACTATTAGATTTTCCCACATATTTATAGCTCTGGTTGTGCATCTTTGCCAGCAAATCTTATAGGTTTTAGCCACCAAACATTTCTTTATGGTAAAAAAAACCAATTTGCACTTGGAACACTACTGAAAAAGTTCAAAGCCATTACATTTGAAGCTAAGCTTTCATTTATAGTCTTATTTTTTCTGTATTGTCATCAGCCAATGTTACATTCAAATTCATAGTACATTTACCTGAGATGACTCTTTACTTCATTTAATGCCTTTCTGTGCTGATAACTATTGTCCGTGAAAGTGATTTTCCCGAGAGCATGCTGGCATATATAAAATACTGGTCCTTTTCTTTCTACTGAGCAATCGAGGATTCAAAAGCTACCTAGATTTCTTCATTCAAGGTTACTTAAACTAGATGAATATTTCTGAGAGGGTGGGCTATTCTGCTTTATATTAAGGAAAAGAAGAATGTGGTAATCTTAATTTTCAAATACATACTGACAATTCCATTTTGCGTCAGACTTTATAAAAATATTTGCTTATAGTCTATAAGGTATCCTATTGTTGACTACATTAAAATATATTCCCAAAGATAAAATGTTCATTGGAGAGTACTTTTGGTTTGAGAATTTGATCTGGATTTGTGTGTGGGATTTTGTGCTTCCATCTGTGGCTACGTGGTGCTCTGTCCACCTTGCCACACCGTAGGACACCAGGGCTGTTACGTTACTTCCACCCTGGACAATATCCATGTAAGCTGGTTCTTGGTAGGTGTCACCAAATGATGCTCCTGAAGAAACCTGGAACGTGGAAAAAGGAGGAACACTCATGTGGGATTGAGCAGAGGCTGCTGTGGAGCAATAGCTGGGTGTGAGGAGTCCAGGCGCAGACGGTGCTGGGCAACGCAGCTGGTGTGAAGCATGGAAGAAGTGCTGCTCTCCAGAGATTTACATTAACTCATAGTTTCCTTGAACACTGACCATAAAAGTCTGTTAAGGCCCCAATTCACCTGTGCTGTTAAGAACTGTTTCTTTGTAAACATACCTTTAAATCTGTTCTCAAAATATCCATTTAGGTGCTTTGCTGAACTGGGGATTAAGTGTGACACCTGTGTTGTTAACAGGCTGGGTTTATGCACCCCAGGCATTGAAGAGGGTCAAATGGGAGATCATTTATCCTAATTATTGTGATGTAAGAGGAGCAGCAGGGGGTAGACAGGCAAAAAATTCTCTAATCCTGCCATGTGCAGAACAAAAGCATGTTCAGCACCCTTTCAAGGTGTGTGATGGCACATAATCTCCCATGTCTCTATCAGTCCTTTTATAACTGCAGTGGAAATGGATTTGTCCTGTCAACATTAATTAAGGAACCCTTGTTGCCAATAATCAAAACCTGCAATAGCAATAGATTTTTCCTAAGGTTAAATGGACTTTGGAAGCCTTCAGTACAACTCAATGTAAAACATTTCCTGTTACTGCTGGTGTTCATACCAACAGAATCTCTTCAATGTCTGTTATAAAAATTTATTTTTTTGCAAAGGTAAGAAAAGAAGGCATTGAGAATCTTGGTATTACAAATACATTTGGACTTCTTCATCAGTAGTGTCATTATTTTGCACTGTACAAAAGAGTAGTATGAACTTCAGCCCCTCTGAATATGTTGCAAAGCTATTTCCTAATACTTATGACAAAACTCAACTGTGTGGCATTTAATTAAGAAAAACAAATTAGACCATTCAAGTGGAGGGAATGTAGAGTAAGACGTATATCAAAGCCCTTCATTGAATATCCAGTCTATATTCAAAACAAGAAGGGTAGCCATTATCATATGGTGGGTTTTTTTAAGATTGTCATCTACTACTGTGCTTTTTGAAGTGGAATTTTTGTATTATATGGAGTACCTACTTAGTGCCTCTGCTCTTATAGTGATGGTCTCTCTCTATCCTAGCAAGCACATTTGAATATATTGATAGGAATAGCTGAAGCTTTTCAGTATTTGCATACTGTTAATGTCTGCACTGTTATATGTGGCAGAATAGCAAGGTATGTCATAGAAATTACATTTTCATACATACTATATAGTACATATGCATCAACAGAGCCGTAGGAACCAGCATGGCATGACATGTATTTAGAATGCAACCACCGTATAGAGTATAACTTTTTAATTCTGGTAAAAAATTTTAGTCTTCAGTTGTTGGGTAGTAAATCATTTACTCAGTGGTACCCAGTTGCCTAGTTTTGTGAAGAGCTCTTAGCAGAAAAAAAGGCATTAAAATGACCTGGTGATGCATCAGGGGACCCCATTTCATCTCAGCTGGGGGCCATCAGTCCCTCCCTTAGCTATGGTGTAGGTGACCCTATCCCCATCCTTGTTCCAGCCCTACGTGGCTGTGGACCCTGTTGAGCCAGACCTTGACTGGCAGACTGACTTTCCAGCTTGGCCCCACATGTCTGGCAGCGGGGCTGGGGGATGCCCCTGGCTGCCCCCAACCTGCTCACCCTCATGGGGATCCCCTGGAGGGGGGTTTCCCCATGGCTCCTGGTGCCTTGCAGTGACTGTGGGTGCTCAGTCCTTGCCTGAACATCATACGGGTGAAACCTTGATCCTCCTCAAGTTTTTTTTCTGTTCAGTGAACCTGTGAGTGGCAGTCATGGTGCATCTGCAGAAGATTTGTTGTAAAATAAGAAGCTGAATTTTGCAATTTCAACCACTGTTGAAACTTAATGGCTGTTCTCAGATACAGGAATTAAAAAATTGAGCTAAAGTTCAGGGTAATCACTTCTGTCTTCTCCACATAATATGAATTCAGATGGATGGATTTTACAGGAACTAATATACAAAGACTGGCTTTTTGCACGACACCAAGGATTTGGAATTTAAGGTCAAAAAGAATTTAGTTTTGGAAGTTACGAACAGCTAAAGAGAGAATTTAGAATGGAAGCAACTATTACATTAGCCAAGCACTATTACTAATAAGTACCAAGCAGTGTGATTAGGCACTGACCCACTCTGTGCTTATTTTAAGCATCTGCTCAGCTTCAAAAAAATTAAGAAATCTCACTGAAAGTGACACTGAAAGTTTCAGCTTGTTCTTCCAGCATGTACATAAATGGGATTGCTTCACTGGAGCTGTAATGCAAATAAAATATTTATATGATAAACAGGAAGAATTGGATGCATTAGGAAAATGTAAGCATTTAATTTCCTTTGCCTGATTTTTCACCCTCCCTCCCTTAATTGTCCCTCCCCACTTTTCTCATATGTAAGATATATATATCTCTACAAATAATTCCAGTACAAGCATACTTTTGGATGACCATCATCAACCAAATTGTTGGATTTTGCTGTGTCATGTCTGAGATCCCATGTAGATTTGCACTGGAAGTACGGATACCAGTAAGTTCTGGAGATACATGCCAGAGGAGTTATTAAAATGGAACAAACCCTCTGTAAAATTATGCCTACAGCTATGGAACAGCAAGTATCAAGTTCTGTAAAACAATTAAAAAAATCTTTTTTCTAAATTATCTCATTGGGAGAGGGGATGTTCTTAATCTTTCAGCATTATTTATTTTAATGTTAAATATTATGCAATGATTTTACTGTTATAAGGAATTTAAGCAATAAAGAATAAAATTATTTGCTAAAAATAACAATTAACAGATATTTAATAGTTACAATTGGTTATTCATGGTTTATTAATATTTCATGATCTCAATAATATAACTATCTTACACGATTTTAGGATATAATGGAAGATTTGACAGGCTTTGAAGCAGAGGTAAAAGGGCTAAAACACCTTGTTGGTGAGAGCCACAGTTCAAAAAGGCATGCTTTGTTTCCTAATTTTCTTATTTTTAAATGTAACTAGGCTACACTTTTTCTAGCGAGAAAGGTGAGCATAGTGAGCATGGTGAGCATGATGGAGTAAAGTAGCTTTGATTCATGCCTTGCAAATGCTTGGTCTCATATGTCAGTGTACATCATGTGCAAAGCTGAGGTCCACAGTGGGAGTTCATATGAAATAATAACTTTTATGATTAACATGGTATTTTACAACAGTAGGAGAAAGCCAAGAACAGGATCAAAAGCTGGGCACAAATGACAGCATGGTCTCTACCAATTAAAATCAGATACCAGCAATAGAATATGGGAAGATGACCAAATATATATAATTACATTTATTTCTTTATATTTACTAGTCATTTTAAAAATCCCATTCATTTTCCTCAGCTGCCTCTCTGTCACATGCTCTATCAGTACTATGTGGATTCAGGCACCAGTCTTGCTACCGTGCTGCTCCCCACGGATGTCTGTGTGTGGAGTGGGAAGAGCTCCCAGCCATGCAGTAGATACTCTGGAGCAGTGCGTGTGGACCCCAGCCTATGCAAGAGTTATCCAGTGTTCTGGTTTCAAATATTGCTAGCACGGTAATGGTGGAATGCCTTCACTTTAGCTGGTTATTTTGCAATCATTTAAGTTTGGTCAAGGTAGAAGCAGCTAAAAATATTTTTGCATATAAAGATGAAACAGAACACACAGCTACAAAGATCTATGAAGACACAACTGACTTAAGGATGATAGGATCACAGGGTAACGCAGGGATCTCAGGAGGTCTCTAGTCCTGCTCCTGTTTAAAGCAGGCTCAGCTGTTGCTCAGGGCTTTGTCTAGTCTGGGTTTGAAAACTTTCAAGGACAGCAACTGCACAACTTCTCTGGGCAACCTTAGCCCTGCCTGACTGTCCCTCACGGTGACAAAAGTTTTACATACAGAATCATAGAATGGTTTGGATTGGAAGGAACCTTAAAGATCACTGAGTTCCAACCCCCCCTGCCATGGGCAGGGACACCTCCCACTAGACCAGGTTGCTCAAAGCCTCATCCAGCCTGGCCTTGAACACCTCCAGGGATGGGGCATCCACAGCTTCCCTGGGCAACCTGTGCCAGTGTTTCACCACCCTCACAATAAAATATTTATTCCTAATATCTCATCTAAATCTATACTCTTTCAGCCAGTCTGAGCCTCTTCTTTCAACTTACACCCCTTGTCTCTTGTCCTTTCACTGTGCACTGCAGGGACAAGCCTGCCTCTATCTTCTTTATACCCTCGTAGGTTACTGGAAAGCTGCTGTAAGGTCCCCCTGAGGCTGTCTCCATCCCAGGATGAAGGAGCCCTGGTTTCTCAGCCTCTTCTCACAGGGCAAGTGCTCAACGCCTGATTGTTGTGGTGGCCCTTCGCTAAACTTACTGCAGTTCATTGATATCTTCTTCTTGTACTGGGCGACCCAAATCTGGGTCCTGTATTCTAGATGCTGTCTGGTTGGATCATGTCTCTGATTGGACTCAGCCGACGGCTGCGAAAGCACCTGTGCCAGCCCAGGGCAAGGAGGAGGCAGACTAAGCGAGGGCAGTGAGAAGGCAGAAATGCCCTCACTGGCAGCAGTGTGCGCTGGGAACAGCTTATACAGCTCTTGGGCATTATTGGAAAGGTGTCATCTTGGGACTGCCCATGAGGACATTCTCTTCTTCGCGCGTTGGCAAGGCTCTTCTGGCACTAATGAGCCTCGGGTTCCCTTTTCCATCTACCCCCAATTTTTTGTGCAACCCTTTCCACACGAGGGTTGCATTTCCAGAAGAAAACCTCAGGTGGCAGCAGCATCATAGCTTTTGCAACCGGTCTTGCTCTTCCTGAAATTCTTCCTTGTGCCACCAGCCATTAGAACTTATTAATGAGGGAGCCCTTGTGCTTAACAATATTATTAGCAAATCATCAGCCTATCGAAGAGTGAAAGTGTTTTTTCCTGGCTGATTTAGTGTTGTAAGATCTCATTTGGAACTCCTGCATCCATGTTTTATATATTCATGCAAACGATGCATATTTTTGTATATTAATGTGAGACGAATTTGGGTTAATTTAGGTTGATAATGTGTTGATCTGAGATAAACCTCTTAGAGCACTTTCTGAAAGATTTGCTGTCTCCTTTAAGCTAGATAGTCATCCACTTTCTGGTTTCTTGTATGTGACTGAAAAGGAGGGAGGAAGGTATTAAAAAGATTGCTAAAAGGGCAAAAGGGAAGACAGAAGGGAGGAATTTGGGAGCAGAAAAAGCAATAAAAAGTTAAAAGGAAACATGGTGAGAGCTGTAGGAAATCAGACAGAGAATCGAGCCTGGCTGGAAGAAGAGTGGTTTCTCACACCTCCATTTTCAGGGCTCTTGAACACCTGCAGTTCCCTTGCACTTTTTCAAGACACAGTGTCACAGAGATCAGCTTTGGGATTTCCTGCTATTCTCACTTGTGATGACTCTGTCTCTCTATCTAATTGTGTTTTTTAGGCACTGGACATTAGAAAATTCTCTCCATACTTTGAGTTTCACTGCCAGTCAGCCATGACCTTTGAAGTCTTTCACATCATTTCCTCTTTCAGGCTCCTGCCTGAAATACATACCTGTAGAAAACAACAAGCACCAAAACTTTCTGTTCTCTCCTCCCAAAATGGACAAGTGNTTAGATCCTACACGCCCTTGTAAAAAGTCCCTCCCCATCTCTCCTGTAGCCCCCTTCAGGTACCGGAAGGCCGCTATAGTGTCTCCCTGGAGCCTTCTCCAGGCTGAACAACCCCAACTCTCTCAGCCTGTCCTCACAGGGGAGGTGTTCCAGCCCTCTGACCATCTTCGTGGCCCTCCTCTGGACCTCCTCCAACAGCTCAACATCCTTCTTGCGTTGGGGCACCCAGAAACAGGGGAATAGTTTGCATCCACATGTACCATCTTTTACTGTATGGGATTCGTGATGGGAAGGAATGGATGGTAAGCTGCATGCATGGTGCTGCTGGTTCAGAGACTGCTGCCAAATATGGGTAATGCCACTACTCAGCACAGTTTACGGAATGCAGCCAGGAAGCAGAGAAATTAGGATGAAGAATGCTATATAGTGTTAAAGNTGCTGCCAAATATGGGTAATGCCAGCACTCAGCAGAGTTTACAGAATGCAGCCAGGAAACTGCCAGTGGCACCTCAAAGCTGGTGCTTTTTTTCAGAGTCGTGGGTGATGTCAGTAGGCTGGTCTCCCAGGTCAGCATCCTACAAACATCCTACATCTCCTCATGCAGCAGGTGGGTAGATGAGCAAGACCAGATATCTCAGATGGTGCCCTGAGATGCAAGAGATGCCTGTGGAGCAAGCCATCCTAAACACCATGTTGTTTGCTTACTTGACAGAAGCACAGGCATACGCTCACACTCTGTCTAGATGGATGTCATACCTGAGCAGATCCTCCTCACGCCCCTGTTGCTCAGATCAGCCAGGCTCTGACCTGTGAGAGGTCCCACAGGCATCAACAGGGATAATCGATCTGTGGCACAGCCAAGCACAGCCGCAAAATTGGGTGGACCTCCTGGAGCTGTGCTGCTGAATCTCGGTGCAAACCAGAGCAGGGCTCTGACTCCAGTGCCACCTGCTGAGCCTATCCTCTTCCAGCACCCTAGCAATCACTCCAAAGCCTTCTCACCTGAACCACCAGAGCTGGTGCATAATAAACATTTTATTTGGGCAAGATGGTAGGCAATTTTGCATCACAGGTGAAGTATATTAGGCTTCAGTTGCTTTAATACTGGCAAGAATGGAACAAAGAGTAAAAGAACCTCACAGTAGCATTTCCTTCCATAGTAAGTTTCCTAAAATCTTCAGAGTTATTTCTAAGCAATATAAATAGCCCTATAAAAATTAATTATTGACTTGAGATTATTTTATGTCATTTATAAAATGAATGCACAGCCTAATTAAAATACCTGATTTGCCCATATTTCTTTATGTTTTATTATTACAAAGCACAGCATTTTAAATTGTGACTTGACTTCAGCATGGGGTTTATATTAATGTATAATTGTTGGTTGTACTTATATTTGTGAGGATAATTGTGAGATTTCCCTGGACAGCCTACTAGATGTTTTGCATAAACTGTTTGTCTGCTATTTTAAGCTTACATAACTTCTTCCAGTTTTGGAAGAAATAATTGCAAAGCTTCTAGAGTTGCATGCATTCGTTACGTGTGAATTGTCACTTGTATTTAATTTGGGTCTCTTACAAGGTGGTATGTGCTCCCACACACTGTATCTTGTTTTTGTGTATGTTGAGGGAAAGTTTCTATAGAGCATCAATTAAGTTACTGTAAAATACGAGGTATTCTGCACAGGCTTGGGGATTCAAAGAGTGGGGAAATGACTTAACTCCTAATAAGAAAGTTAAACGGATTAGTAAAAAGAAAGGCGAAATATTTGGATGACTCTGGAGTGTACAAAGTGACTAAAATTGGGTTCTGGTAAGTTTTTTTCTGCTGCAGTGGGAGGACTACAGAGTCACAGATGGCTGTAAAAATAGGAGCCCCAGGCAAAGGTTGTTTCCTTGCGATGCACGGTAGTGATGATGGGTGAGGAAGCCCAATGTCTCCAGCCTTCTCTGCAATGGGAAGTTTTTGAGCTGTTTCAGCAGTGTGGAAATGACATTGGTGCTTAAAATGGAGCAAACGCTGCTGTAGAGAGGCTTAGGGTGCTTTTACAAGGTGTCATGGAAACCTGTCCAGATCAGGTCCCCACATCCCAGCAATCAAAATCCACTTGCTCTGCTGCAGGCCTCCTGCAGCAAATGGAAAAAATCAGAGCAAATCCTTGCTGCCTGCTGCGGAGAGCACAGGCCTTTGAGAGGCCGAAGGGACTGCCAGGAGTCTGTGTATGACCAGCATCTGTATGAAACAACAGCCACAGTGCAAATGTGCCTTCAGGCCAGTATGGCCCAAGGAACCATGTAGATGATTTTAGATATGGAATTACTCTCTCCAAATTCAGCAAGACTTCTCAAATGCTTGATATTTCAAGAGTGTTTTAAGTGTGGGGCAGTGTCACAACACTGTGACAGCTTGACATCTCATGCATGACTGATTTCTGACAGAGGTGGCAGAATGGCCACGTTCTTTAAAAGGCTCTGGTTTTCCATCCTCTCTTCCCTGGAGGAAGGGGAGCATCTTTCCCCAGAGAGACATGGCTTTATAGTCTGTATTTTACTAATTACTGAGATGCAGTGATAACCAGTGCATACACATATACATGCACTTTTTTCTATGTTCTGTTTCTATGTTTTCTATAGTTATACTTAATTTTTGTATGTATGCAGAGAAACAGCAAAGTTACAGAAATGCAGCACAGAGAAAAAAATGAGTCCTACAGCAGTTAAGACAGACTGGTTCAGAGCCTGCAATAAGAAGGTGCAACCAGTGCACTGATTTCAGTGAGATGGCACATGCATTCTTTGCAAATCAGGATTTTAAATAGGGTGTGAGAGGATACAGTGCAAGGAAAGATATACGGAAAAACCAAAATGGCACAAAATTAGTACAGCACAGATATGCTAGCACAAATCATGAGAAAGAGGAGAGCCACCATATGACAGCTGAAAAAAAAAAAAAATTGGGGAAAACTACACATTTTCCAGACAGTGACAGTGGCAATGTAAAAACACATCCCATCGTATCGGTGCAGCTAAAGCTGCCCAGTAGCACTGGGTTATAGTTTTGAAACTGCAGAGAAATATCCTATGCAAAAAATGTTTCATTTAATATATAGCTTCTACAGATACACAAATTCTGGTGCCAAAGATGTGAATCTGGATTTATAATGGAGTGGCATCAAGCTATAATCATTTTATCTTGATGAAGTTTTCACTAACTGTAAAATCAAAATGAACACAAAGGCAATACTAACTGTTGTCCAGGACCCCATTGTACTCAGCACACTATGAATGAGGACTCTTAAAGCCCAGTGCCTCACAGAGTTTACAACCTAAATAACATAAACCAGATGTTAGAAATCAATCTGTGACCCACTGAAATAAACACAAGGTTTGCACTGATTTCAGCAAGACTGGGTATCAGCCAGGGTCTCTACGCAGTGTAAGAATGAGATCAATAGATCTGAAGACCAGAGGAGACCACTCTGTTTTCTAGTCTTGACTTCTCCATAATGCAAAATTTAGGGTTTCCCTAAATCTTTTACTTAAAATCCAACTGCTATTGACCTAAGGTGTAACTTTCAGACAAGTGTCCATTTTTATTATCTACATTTTTAACAGTAAAGAACTCCCTAATTTCCTTAGGAACAGGTCCATTTAACAAAGGTTCCCAGATTTCATGTTGGAATTCATCAGTGATTAGTCCATTTAATGCATGACTTTGGCATCTCTCTAGCTGCTTAGTCAAAAAGTCATGCTAGATCATGTCTCATACAGATATCTATATGTGTTACATTCATACCATTCACTTGCCAACAAAATTTATGATTTGTAAAAAAAAGGCAAGTTAGAAAGCATCGACTTTTTTTCTTCCTTAAGTCCGCTTTGACTACATCCATGATAGTGTCCTGCAAATCAAGAGACAAAAATGGGTTCAGCAGTGACAGAATGCTTCAGGTCAGCATTAGTCCTTTAGACTTCAAAGCCCACCTAATGATTACAATATCTCTTGCCAATCACTGACAAAATATAGCAAAATCCACCAAAAGTATTTTTCAGACCCAAATGCCAAAGATGTTTTCTGGCAAATTAAGCTGAGTGCAGGAAGAAATTACCAGACAGCTTTTTACCCCTGCTTTTGCAAGGGTTGTGATTCAGAAATCTCTTGGGAAAGTCAGTCTCTCTGATTCTCAGAGTGCCAGCAGGGGCAATGTGAATCCCTGTAGGGTTTGCCTAGGACAAATGTTACAAACAATGATATTCCAGAGCAAGGAAGCTTAGACACAGTATTAGGCAAAAATTTAGAAAAGATGCTAGGAGTGCCAACTCTATCCCCAACCTATTCAAAGTAAAGACCTTCCATGGAATGTGACAACAGGCAGCCTTAAGGTGTGAAAAAAGATTCATTCCAGCTGAGGAAGGGGACCACCAAAAAAAAGGAAGGGAGGAAAGAAGGGAGGGAGGGAGGAAGGAAGGAAAAAGAAAAGCCTAAACAACCCCTTAAGAAATGTACTAGCAGTGTGGCAAGAGACAGAGAAATCTCCCATTTGCAGTACCAGTGCCCAGAAATGGTGCCTCCTACCTTCCACTGGAGTAGGGAGTCTGAACAATAAATAAATTGGGTGAGTTTGGGAGGGGCTGTGATTTACACACTCTCCATGTATGGCTGAGGGTTCAGCTCCCAATTGCCCCTGAGCCTAATATTGAAGCAAAATGGTCCAACCTTCCCAGCTTACTATCCACCATCGCATTCTGGATATACATCTATGCCAGCACTCAAGAGACACTCTCTGTGTCTCCTGTGTGTCGGTCATGGCACAACTCAGCAGCTCATCTTCCCAGGGAACTGCTGTAAGTCCTTGATTTAGGTATCTGGAGTTCAGCAGAGTCTCCCTGTTTGCATTTTGAATTACATACCAGACCCTTATGCTACAGTATTAGCCATGGAGTCAGATAATAGCTGACTTGTGCATCTGAATATCTACTCTAAATACTGTTGTGCAGGAGTAAGACCTCTGTAGGAATGTTAATTTCTACTCTTTTCCTCTAAGACCATAGCTACTGTATTGAAAGAAGGAGACTTCCAAAATTGCAGTTATTTTCCCTTTGTGCCTCCTGTGGTGCACATCTGAATTTCAAAACCACCTTTTATCTAGCTATATATAAATTATCTTTCCTTTGCCATCACCTTGGTCAAAATGAAGTCCATTTACATGTTAATATTTTCTCCTCATGGTTTTTTTACATTTTTTTGCTGAAGTATTTTATCATAGATTAATATTCTGTCATTACCTTGAAATGCCTATAGCAGCCTTGGCAATGGGCTGTATTAAAGAACTGTAGACAAGTAGTCTCCAGCTTGTCCCCAGAACACCAGACCTATCATGGGAAATGACCATGCAGAAGGCTCTGCCCAAGGGATCTGGATTTCTACTAAGACTGTGTTATATGATGTGTTGTTGACATGTTGGCTAATGACTAAGACTAGTCATGTTCTGGTCACAGTTGGTGAGCATAGCACCCAACTGTCACATGGTACTAGCTCTCATTTTTGTTGAAAGTTTCTAGATTACGTTGGAAGCAGGCTAAAAATGCGCTTAATTGCTACTTTTCTTTGGAAGGTGTGTGGCATGGGAGAGGAGAGAGTCTCATTGCAAGATGAGACATTGCAGAGCTCTGCTTAGTAAATCACCGTGGATTTGACAACAGGGAAGGTTAAGAATTCATGCACCTCTTCCCAGAGTCATCTACAGCAACATCATTTCATTGTACCGTGCCCCATGTCACTACCCACTTTGCTCTCCAAGCAAGGACTCAGGGCAAGTGACTGGAGAGGGCTGCACTACTGGCTTGCTGCAATCTGCCACCATCCAGGAGGTCCCCTTTGAGGCAGTCCTCTGCTTTTCTGCAGCGTAGGTCTGTGGCTTTCTGTGCAGGATCCTGCTGGCCAGCAGATCCAGGTAGCTGGCCATACTGGGATCTTGGGTCTGGAAACAAACAAAGGCTTTTCAGGCAAGAAACCTTTGGTGTTGCATGTGAGAAAGCTATGGTGCTCATTGCAGGCACTTCCCGGAGCAGATCCAGGGGCACCAGAACACTCATATGTAAAAAAGCAAAGGATTTAGAGGATAATGGTGAAGTGGCAGAATGTCTGAAGCTGACAAGGTCTTGGGCTCTGATTTTGAGTACAGCTGTGTGTGTGGTAAAAGGGCAGGGAAACATGGAGGTTAAAACAGATGGGAGACCCCTTTTCAGTCTGCAGGTTTAGCTTCCTTGGGATTTTTTTTTTAGCAAAGGTTTCTTGTGGCATAGAAACAAGAGTTGACCTGAAGTTTCTGACAAAGCAACGGCCGAGGGTGAGGGATCACACATGAACCACTAGCAAGACAGTGGTAAGACTAAGGAGTTGATAACACCTCCAAGACCACAAATCAGAGCTCTTTGAATGTACATTCCTTATACGAGTAACCCTACAGATAGGATTCTGAGCTGGGATGTCAACACTGAACTGAGTATTACTGTGGGCAGCAGTGAGGGCTACAGAGGTTGGGCAGATATCAGGTGCTGTGAGGTGCAGACCTTGCCATACAACAAAATCTTCCCTCCAACAAAACCTCTCCATGAACATGGCAGTTGGCATCCATCCATCCATCCTGACAGCCCCAAGGAAGGAGCTGGAGCCAGTTTCTTTCTTGGGGCATCTTACACAGAGCAAGACAGACATGTGTATGTATTATTAAGAGACTGGAAGGCAGACATAGTGTTTGGTTTGCCACATTCCAGGCAGCCAATAAATGCTTTGCCCAGTTGAGAGGGATTTCTATGGCTTTGCTCCTTGCCCTGAATGGTGATTGCTCTGAGTGGGATGGAGGGGAATCGTTTCTAGTAACAGTGTTCCTGTGTGTATATAAATATTCCCTGGCGGGGGCTGACTCATCACACAAGATGGCAATCCATGCTTCCCTTCCCCCGCCTTCTCCTCCCTCCTCACATCTCTACCAGCACAGCAGATTCCAATAATAAACCCATCACCGTGAAAGCCAGGTGTCATCCAAATTCATTTGCTGCAATGTTTGATCTATCCTCTGCTTCAAGATACAGGTTTCAGAGGATTTTATGAGATGCACTTCACAGCTTTATATCATACGAGACATTCTGCAGCATTTTATGAGCTGCATTTTATAAAATTTTATCAAATATTATGTAGAATACTTTAGCAATAAGCCCTTTTTTTAGAGGATCAGTTCCAGAACAAGCTTGCATACATATGAAAGTGTACAGAGAAAGTAGGAACATCCTCAAAACACTGTTAACACTTAACCTTCCAGAAGATCTTTGTTATGAATTCTATGATTCTATGATCTTTGCAGGACTATTTATTTTGCAAATGGAGCTTGTGCATGGGGAAAGTAAAATGGCACTTAAGGCACAGCAACCGCTTTACTATGGCTATTTAGCTGTACAAAGCGGAGATGCCTCAGTTGATCCAGTGTCCTCCACACTGCAGAGTAGCCCAGGAGGGATCATGGGCTGAAAAGCATCACCTTATTCCTCACCGGGCTCCCCTTGGCTTTCTTGAACAAGCACCATCTCTGTTTCCAGGTCTCACCAACCACTGACACACCCTCCATTCCTCATTGCAATTATTTGTCTTCCCCAGTGCTAGGTAGAGCTCATCACATGCTGCCAGACCCCGCACACCTGCAGTCCTCAGCCACCCCTCCACCTTCCAGACACCCCAAAGAACTACAAGAGCTAATGACATCAGGGATCAAACAGTTAATGTCCCCCAACATGGAAAGAAGTTGAGTAGTGGCACCTGAAGACTCTGGGAATGTTCTTTTGTCATGGAAATGGAACCAAAACCCCTGGTCATTATTTGTTAATTTTGTCAGCTTGTATCTAAACCCATGCACAGGTGAGATCCATCTCAGCTTCTCCAGGTCTAGGGAGGTAAAAGGAGGATGTCCGAAGATCTCCTTGCAGTCACATGAAAACAAGGCCAGGTGCTGAGGAGCAGCACCACTCCTCCAGTCTTTTTATGATGGTGGTCCTTCCCGAGGTCTGGGTTTCTTCAGGACTCTGCTTCTCTGGCCAAGGCAGCTGAGAAAAGCCTTACCTGGGAAGTGCTGTGGTGTGGGAGTCCCTGGACACCAGCAGATGGACATCTCAGACACAGCATGTCTCCACCTGCCACGAAAGGTTACTTTCTGTACAGCTCTCTGTAAGAGACAGACCATTTAGCAAAGTCACTATGAAATATTCAGCTTTGTGTTTAATTTTTTAAGTCATTTTCCATTCGTTTAATGGAAGCTGAAACACTGCCATCACTGTCAAGCCCAGGAGCAGTGTTGTCTTGCCAGATCTTTTTGGTTTTGCAGAAAATGGCAATATTCATACTTGCATTACAGCAGCAGAAAATAAAATTGAACTTGGCATTTACATTTACAGCATAAAAATTCAGATCACTGAATGCAACATGGAAGTTATTTAAGGTCCTAACGATCTATATTTGGACACTGCTGGTGTTGTGTCATGCCAGTTGTTTTGAAGGATGTGCACTCTTTAGAGTTCCTGCAAAGGAAAGGAAAAAAATGTGGAAAAATAAAATCAATATATTCCAAAAGAAATCCAAACAAAAAGAAAGCTGAATAAGAATAAATAGAAGATACCATTTTCCTCCATTAACCAAGGAAAAAAAACCAAACCCCAGAAATTCAGGGCTAGTTTTTGATAATTTATTCCTAAATTGCTTTCTGTCTGTTATTTCTAAAATTCCTGCATTAGTTACTTTTTTCTCAGGCATCAATTGCTAGTTATTACTTGGTTATGTCAATAGAAACAAGAAAAAAATCAGGTAATAAATTATTCTATTGGAAGACAACAAATGAGACCTTTTTCTCTAATAATACTGTAGCAGAGGATCATGAAATATGTAAGAAGCACCTTAAAGTAAGGATTGCACTATTAAATGTATGGTTTAGGCGGTCATTATGTTTCAAGCAGAGATCTGCTATGCTTACAGAGAATTGAGCAATTGTGAGCTCTGTTCATCTTCACAATCCCTGTAAATATTGGGAGAAATTGTCTCTGAGCTAGCAGAAGTCTGAGGAAAGCATTTTGACGAAAACTGTCTCCCATTTATTAATATAACAAAGTGAGTCTGATGGCTTAAATAAAAGAACAACCCTGGCAGCTGCCAAGCTTTTTCAACCACTATTTCAAATCAAAGAGGAAGGAAAACCCATATATATAAACCCAGAGACAAGCAGGAATCTGTAAAGTCAAGGGTGAGAATGGGGTAAAAGAGGGACACACAGACATTGTGAAGAGGCAAGGGGGAACCTGTCACTGTTATGGATGAGGATGAGTAAGTGATACCGTGGTTTTCACAGCACGCTAACGAAGAACTGATGTGGGTTAGGTAACACAGCCATTCCAGAACATTCAGGCTTCTGTTGTTTCCATTGTTCTCTATTTTATATGAATATTTAACCCCGATTGGGCTTTTTGATTCTGCACCAGTAGTCACTGATGTAAAATATATGTACAGTATCCTTCAGGAGCATACCTTTGTAGGTCTGCTAATTAGCTAAGGCTCTTAGGAGAAACATGAAGGATTATCATCAAAAATGTCAAAACCCCCCAAATTAGCAAGGTAACTAATTCTGTTCTGGAACTGGGAAATATTTCAAAGCTATGTGAAGTGAAAAATATAGCTCTAATTCAGCAATTCTAAGATGAAAAATACATCTTAATCTTTCAAAATATTACATAAAATAATTGCTTTAGACAGCTTTGAAGAGCCATTTTTGGCACACTTTTACAGTTTCTGACTTCCCAGGCTTTGGTTTTGATGTAGGAGAAACTCGGTTGCAGACACAAGGCTCCGCAAGCTCCAGAACCCTCTCCCACTCCAGAGATCAGACTGCTGAGAGCTGGAGCTGGAGCTAGGCTCCATTGCCTCGTATTCTGAACACTAAAACCACCCCTGGAGCCCTGCCCTTGTTTCAGGGCAGGTGCTGCAGCTGGGAATTGCAGCTGAGCCATACACGAGGCTGAGAGCCTGCAGAGGCACCCAGCAGGCGCTTCAAGGCCCATGTGTGGTCCGAAACCCTGCCCCATCTTGGGATGTGGGCACACACATCATCTTGGAGCCTACGGCTTGGGAGGGAGGCTTGAGGAGCTGGTCTGGCTTGAAAGAGCCATCAGGGAAGATGTCCACTGGGTCCCTGAAACCTCACTGCCCTGAACTAGCCCACAACATCAGTCTTTGATCTTGCTCCTTTTCTTTTACTTTCCACCTATGAATCTTTAATCTTACTAGGGGATTAGGTATCTAGGAGGGCTGCTGAAGCAGACCCCATGGGGAAGTTAGGAGGAAAAACACACCAGCTCTGGATCCTCACTGGGCTTTGGGCTGCTCAGATGCAGTCCACGAGCACAGACGTGGGAAGCTTTGAAGTAAATAAGCTAGGTACCCAGGGTCTTTCAATAATTTAGGAATGAGGGAATTACAGAAGGGGTTTGAGTTGTAATTTTGGCTTTATGTGCCTAATCTCTGCTTAAATTCAGGTGCCTTCGAAGTTTTTAAATCTGACTCTAATTTGAAATGCACAGCTACAAGCTCTTTCCTCACTGTCAGCTGAAAAGCAAGGGCTCTGGGAGGTTGTCTGGGGAAAGGTAAATCTTTTCTATCACACTGAGCTACTGTGGATGCCAAATAGAATGAGGTAGCTTTAAAGGATTTTCCCAAGCCAGCTTAGAAAAAGTGATTATGTAGGATTTATGAACCATCTTCTCATAAATATAATAATGACTCACCATTTCCTCCACTTGCTAGATTGCTTAGCACTGATTTGGATGCTGTGATACAGCAACATTAATAAGAAGCTGCATGATTTACCTTGAGGTGGTATTTCATTCTCTGAAGATAGTTCACATCTCTGATATCAGAATGAAGGAAAATAATGCTTGCATAACAGAAGATATAAATATGGTATATTCAAGAAATATTTTTAAACTGCTGTTCTCAGAGCTGTTGCAAATTAATCTGGATTTCTCCCCTAAGCCCTGTGACAAGTCACATAGAGAGCCAAAATGCCCTGAGCATGGGTAACTGATCAGAGAGTCTGTTTAAGGTGAAAGAATTTAGGAAGGTATCACCTCCAAACTGTTCTGTGTGCTTGCCTCATCATGTTTAGCATGAATGCACTTCATCTGTGTCATTGGAAAACCAGGCCATTTAGTTTAAACTGCTGCTGAAAACTGCTGAACTAAACTGACTGACAGCACAGGAGCAGATGAGTGCTCTGATGGATGGGTGTCTGGCTTCACCTGGGTGGAGACTGACAGAGCCTGAGAAACAAATGGGCTGTGATAACATCTGGTCTATCTGACCACAGTCCAAGGTCTCAGCTTCAACCTTTACTGCCATGGCAACTAGATGAAAGTGTGGTTCATCAAGAGGTAGAAGAGCCAATGTATCAACATATCAAGTTCTTAATGGAAATAGTTTTAAAAGGAATCTATTACTAGGAAAGAAGAAAAAAACAGTTCTATTCCTGACCAGTACTATGTTGGAGGGTAAATATCCTGAATGCCATTGGACTGGTCTTACAACCACTGAAAAATCCTTTTTCATGAACACCTTCTTCTTTCAAACTTAGTAGCAATGAAATATGTTGGCACAGTTCAAATACACATGTGAAATTTGAGTTTTACTGTGAAACGTATTGTGGAAGAATGACCTGGTACATTTGCATGTGTGTTGTCTTTCATTAATTCAATATCAGATTCAATACATGACAAATTCAAAGATTTATTCCAGTCAACAGTCTTGAAATCCTAGCTGGGCTCTGAAATTACTGACTGTACCTTCATCAGTAATAAAAACACAGTCTGAATATAAGTGCTTTGTCTGCTGGTATTGTGTTAAAGAATCCAGGGGCTCTCCTGTAAGCACTCTCACCTGTGAACAAAACAAGTCAGAACATAGCATACGCCGTTCTTCCTTAGCACCAAAAATACAAGCATGTTATCCAGCAAGTATGCCTCATGGGAACAGCTCTCTTAAATTAAAAATAAATATGTGAGAAGAGTTTAAAATTTAAAATCTATTATATTGATACAAACACATTTATGCTACACTCTGAATAGCTGTTACATGATCAGACTCATACATGAAGGAGAAGAAAAGTGTAAAATTATTCCTTTATTTGTTAGAAAACCTTTCTCACATATCATGTCAAATAATAACTTCCTCTGTTTTACATCTTAAAACAAGCTTTTCTGAGACCATCTTATTATTAAACAAATAATTTTGGATGTAAAGATCACACTGCATAGAATATGTGCATCATTACTGTTTGAGACATTATGAACACTGTATGAATAGAGCTAATACGATAAAAGAGAAGGCATGATTCATTACTAACTTCATAAGGTGTGGGATTCACCAGTGGATTCAATCAGTGTTTTGCCTTTCTCCCTGGAAAGCTGTAGGTGAAAGGAAACTTGCTCATAATTACTAATCAAAATTCTAGCCAGGAACTGTTTCTTAATGAGCGTAGGTGGAACAGTGTTGATTATTAAGAGTGGAGATTTCAAGTGTTGGGTTTTTTCCCTTGAAAAATTGCTATGGAAAGTCTGCCTTCTTTTGCCTTGTTTTAGATTAATTTTCTATTTTTCCCTTCCACATCCTCGGAAAGAAAAGACCTCTTTTTCTTTTCCATTATCACATCCTCCCTCATTCCTCCATAATTTGTAATCTTCTAAAATTTTTCAGTTCAAGGTAGCCCCCAGATTTGCCCGTGTTGGCCCTCATCCCTCCAGCTGTGCCTGCTCTGTCAGGGCTGCCCCAGAGCACTGTGTGACTGGAGGTGCTGGAAGGAGACCCCTACACACCGGTGCAACCAGTGCAAACTCTTCCATTGCTTATGAGAGAAATCTTGGCTAAGTTGCAAATGTTAGAGCTCCACATTAGACTCGCCCTTCTACTTTATCTCAGTCTATTTGCCATACGTCATGTCAAATTTTATGCTTCAGAAGAAATAAAGAGTTCATTGCAAAAATTACACCAACCAAAACCTACAAAATAGCCCTACAAAAAAAACAGCAAACAACTCACTACCTGTTAAGATTGTTGTGTATCAACAAAAGGGGAGCAAACGTCAGTAAAGAAAGCAGGTTCTGGCTTCAGGGACAGAAAGGAATTGTTACATGCAATCAAGGGTGAAAAATCTTTTAAGTTTTGAAAAATCACCCTATTATTTTATTTCTCAGATATGACAAAGTTCTGGCCTGCAGTGATTGCTAAAGGTCTAACACATTTCCAAAGGAAAAGGATATTAGCTGCAGCACTATATCAATCCCCAAACAGTGCTTTTCTACCAGTCCATAATGCCTCTTGCATTTTGGTCTGGAAAATTTAATTTTCACTCTGTGTGAGGACCACAAAGGGAGCTTTATTCTGTATTTTACTCTCTCTCCTATGCTAAAAAAACCCCTCAAAACAACATGGTTTGAGCAATTTGGCTATCATGCATTCATTTTTCCATGAGTATCTTCTGATCCATACTAGATGCGGGACCCAGCACAGTGCTATGTGAGCATTTTAACTTTTAATTAAATTCAGAGCTGCCATATCCCTCTTGTCAGAACTACTTCCATTCTCCAGGTGGTTTATTTAGGATGGAAGCTGGTCACAGAGAAAAGTGCATAGTGTCATTAAATCCCAGTGGATTTAAAATCCTCCTGACCTCTATGCCCATTGCTTCTTGGCAGCATCAATCAACAAGATCTTACCACTCTTCTCAGTTTTTCTATTATTCACAAGCCCTTTGTATCACAGTGCCTTACACAAAAACAAAAGGCAGGGTTTACAGTCTCTTCTTATGTATCCAGGCCTGGAAGCAGTTGGGATGAACAGGAGGACTGTAGAGTTCTTTCCTGTAACACCGGGTTCTATTAGTGTCTCTGCTCTGCTCCCTCCCCATCCCTTCTCCTCTGTAAATCCTCCTTGGAACCCTGCTTTTACAACAGAACACCTATTGGGAATGGCTGTTTGAGGAAAAAGAGAAGAATGAAAATGAGTGAGACGTTAATCTTTGTATTTGTTAATTTAGTTTGTTACAAAAGAAGATGAACAGTTGCATTTAAGCTGTTTTAGCTGTAATCCTAGCACTTCCATCTGCTCATTATGCTGGTAAGACCATATGAAGAATATTGCATTAAATTCATTACCAGGAAAGTATAGAAAAATTGGAGAAACAGTAACAAAAAAGGGTTAGTGCACAACAGTGATTTATTTATGAAGAAAGATTAATAGCTAAACTCAGGAGCTGAGCTGAAGGGAAATAATTGGAAAGGCTCCCAAAGGACCCTCTGGAAACAGGCTCAAACCTCAGACTGTGAAAGTCCTTACTCATTTTTATTTAGTCGTTGTTCAAGAAAAGCTCCAGTTAAAAATTAAACAGGGGGAAAGTGGCTACAAATATTTTCCAGATCTGAGTATCAAGCAAGGCTTTATATAGCTAATGTGAGCAGTGGCCTTTGGTGGCAAACAGCTGGAAAGTAGAATTGTATGCAGGTAAATTATGTCTCTTGGGAAGCTTTAGTGGCTACCTCTGAACCAGGAAAGAAAACAGCCAGGATCTGTTCTTTGGTCCTGAAGCTGAACTGCGAGAAGGGTGAGAAATGATGTCAGGGCCCAGGCATCTTCTGGGCTGGTGCTTGTTGGCACAGGCCAAAATGTGTTAGAGTGCCCACAGCTGCATACAGTGTGGACAATGGCACACGTCTACTTCAGCCCCCGTTCTGGCCCAGGTTAGTTTCCAAATGTAGATGTAAACTGCACCCAGTATCATGTCCAGATAGTCACACAGTACCATACTGTTGGCAGTAGGGTGACAACCTGTCTAGGAGAATAAAAAAAAATACCATTATGCACAGAACATACTAAAGTCTTCAGTCAAATCCTGAGGAAAACATACCCCCCATTTATTCCTCCCTCGAGGAAGGACAAATAATCTCAAAAAGCAAAGATGAGCAAGTACAGAACAGTTTTAAAAACATATTTACTAGTATCTTTTTGATTGCCAGTCTCAAAACACAGAGAATTTTCCTTTTCTGAGAGACCTCCTTCTTTTTAATTTTAAGTTTATTACAAAGATCTTTGCTTCTTGGTTCACCAGGAATGCAGAGATTACACCATTACAAAACACCATAGCTCTTTATGTTATAAAAACAAATGAACAGCCTTGGATTCTCTTGCAAAAATGCAGACTTCTGCAATTCACAAATGATTTCTCCTCTAAACCATTAATTATGACAGGATACTGGAGAAAAAAAAAGGCAAATGAAAATATTATCACATGGTCATTATAGTTTCCCAAGCTTTAATTACAAATATCACTGGGGGATTTCAGGAATTTCATAGGAAGGCTGGTCTTTGATTTTCTGTTTGGTTTTGCTGTTTGGTTTTTTCTTCTTAGACTTTTCATTAATGGAACACATAATGGAACACATTGGGATAGTGTAGTCCTTTTTTTTTTTTTTATTAGCTACCAAGATGTAGGCTATTTTAGAAACAGCACTGCAAAGTATTATCCAGTACAAAATACTGTTAAGAGAGGTTTTATCTACTCCTTGAGAATTATATAACTGTTCGGGGTTTCTCTCCTGAGAGATACAAACCTGTATGCATGACATCGAGCCTGGTGAATAAATGTAATATATTCAAACGGAACTCTTTGTACACGTACAGTTAATTATAAAAATAGTTATATCCTTTTTAAGTCCATAGCAGCAGGCATTCTATCCAGAAAGTTTTTTTGTGTCAAGGTTGCTTTTTCCTCTCTCAGACACAGAAAATAAACTTGTAACTCCATTTTTTTAATGCTCTGCAACAGTGTGGTTAAGTTAAAGTGAGCCTGATCCTACAGATGAGGTCACCATTCTGTAAGGGAAAACATATGCCAGATGCTGCAAACATTTTGTAGTCTTTGGAAGAAAGAAGAATGAGACCTCTCATTCTGCTACTAGTTTTTTTGGTGAAGCTAGCCTTGGAACACCAATTAAAGTATTTTTGAATTTGTTTTTAAAAATTAATCTATCATGCCTTTGAATAGCAAATAAATGGCCACAAAGAACACTGCCTGTAAGAAGGGCAGGTAAGGGCTTGTCAGAGCATATTTAGTATCCATTTTCTTGACAGCCTTGAGACTAGGCATGTACTGCTTTTTAAAAGTAAGCCCAACATGCCTATAATAACAAGTTTCCGAGATCTTATGCAAAAGAAGAAAATTCTCAGCTATATACCTAATCTCCACATGCTCACCGCAACAATAACACGCTGATTAACAACTCCTAGGAATACCAGTTCTACTTAATATCCATAGGCTCTTGAATCAAGTTTGTCTCTCTTGCGTATGATCAAGAGATAACGCTATTGTCTCTCAAACACCCTGTACTTAGAATTTTGATGAAGCACAAGCTGATGTCTGCTGTGACATACTGGCAAATCTCTTTTAGATAGCTTGAGGAAATTTAGGATGGCTGCATTAATACCAAGGAATAAGATAGGTGGCCTTACACTAGGCACTGTGTTATATTCTTAAAAGTGTTACGAGCCAGAACATGTGAAGAATGGAAATGTACACATTAAGAGTTTAATTATATCCAATAATAGTTGAGCATTTGCTATTTGACACAGCAATTCTGGCTTCTATGTTAAATACAACGTGCCCTGAGGGAACGCTGATACAGCTTCTGTCTTGTTTCTTACAGACAAAAGAGTGAGGCGATGCCGAGACACTACCCAAAGCTATGAAATAAGAACCAGCAGCCAAGGCACAAAATACGTCATTGCTGAACTTTTTTAAAAGGCATTTCGTTGTATAGGGCTACATAGAGGACTATACAGGCTATATAGATGACTATAAGCTTTATGACATTACCAAACATATTTGTTTCTCTTCCTCGTTTTAGAAACAGGTCTTTTAAAGTAGGATTTTTTGACACCTATTTCAAAGCATTTGCTCTGCACACTGCATCAAGGCTTCATCAGTTTTTTTTGGATAATGAAAAGGTTGTGTTGGTTTTTAGATTCTTCTGAAGCCTTTAACAGGGAGTAGTCCTGTGTCAGAACTTTGAAATAAATGCAAATAACTTTTCTTGCTTCCTAAAGCTCTGATAATGCCAAACATGTTTTCTAAGCAGAGTTCAACATTAATGCTAATGCTATGGTTTTTTATTGGCAGAGTTCCAAGTCAAACCACTACATCTCTCCTGACCAGGGGGATCCATCCTACAATCCTCAACTTTTCAGAAAGCCCTTCTTCTTCTGGACAATGATTAAGTACTCTGCAATATGATGTTCTTATAACAGCTCTCACCTTTTTTTTTTTTTTTAAATATTTGCATATGTCTCAAGCTCTGCTAGTTTGATACTTAATGAAGCCTGTGAGACTTACATACCTCATTCGTGGCATGTCTGACATCTTTTGAAACTCATTGTCTGGGGAAAAAACAATGTCTGTGGAATTATCACTTTTTGCCTTATCTACAGAAATGTCATCCAACTGTGCAAGAGATTTCACATAAGAAACTCTGGTAAGTAACAGTTTTCATTTATCTGCAGTCAATTTACAGCCCCTTTTCACTAGCCACCACCCTCCAAAAGCTTCCATATGTTGGCACCTCTTTATGGGATCCCTAGATCTCCAAACCCCCATCCTCTGATATTAGGTCATGCTAGTGATAGCTGACAACTCCTCGGCCTCATGTCGTCTGCCAGGAAGCCCATTAGTGGCAGTAAGGATAGCTCACTGTTTTTTTGGGTCCAGCACTTGAAATTAGTATCTCAAAAGGCAGGTAGTCTGGGTTGCTGTTGTCCATAATTTCCCTTCCTCAAAAGTATTGCTGTGGAGATGATTCCTCTATGGCACCCTGAAACACCACAGAGAAAAACCGAAACCATTCCATTTCAAGAGGCATGAAAGTTTAAACCTCTCTCTGTTTCTTCTGCATCCTGCTGTGCTAGATACATTTCATGCTCTGAGGGCTTCCAGTTGATGCTCCTGGATGGCACACTCTGACTTACTTTTGGAGTTCATCAGACATGAATTTGTTGAATCCCAAAAGAGTATCAGGGAGTAATGAATACTCAAATGAATTTGAGACTGGGGGATCCCCCCGATCCTAGTCAGATTAAAATATGAGCTGCTGGTAATCCCTTTAAAGGGGATGTCTGGTGTGGGGCAAAACTACGAAGTGTAGCAAGTCTTATTTAATTCTAGAGGCTGGCATTAATATAAGCCTTCAAGGGTACCTGCCAGAATGTTCTGAAAATTGTTTTCAGAGTAGGACTTCAAATATACATTTAAAGGATGGAGACTTACATGCCCACACTTTTTATTAAGTGAAAACTTGCTACTGTGTGTCAAGATACAAAGCAGCAAGAGACAGTGCAAATGATCTCTCTTTGTTCATTGTGACTATTTGCTTTTTAGGGCTTTGGATTTTTTTCCTGCTTAGTGCAGCACTATTGAGTTCAAATTTATAAATAGATTTTTCCCCATGGACAGAAGAGTAATAAATTCTTTAGTGTCATGTCAGATTATACTCTAAGAGTCATGAATTATCATGGCAGTGATATTATGGTGCATTAGAAGGTAAAAACATAGGGTTGTCAAAACGTGTTTTCCTTTTACTTTGCCTTCTTGGTTTTTGGGGTGGAATTTAGAGCAAGACATGACGGGGAAAAACCTAGTCCCTGAAGCTGATCTAAGATTTCAAAGTATTTTTCAAACTACAGTTTAAAACCTTCATGACAGAGTAATTTTTAACTGAATCTCCTGGCCTTGCATTCACCTTTTTTTAAAGCTTAAGAATCTTTTCTTGCACATACGTGTTGTAAACTTCTAAATCTATACAACTGCTCATTTATTTTTATATTTTTCACTCTTATAATATGACTTTCATGGATAGAATCCTTCTTGTACTAGAGTTAACAGCTTTAGAACTGACTTCATAAAATAGAAGATTTACTTAGCTTCTATCCTCTAACTGCATGGGTTGAAGTATTGAGTAAGGGGAGGAAAGAGAACCAAGCAGATGGGAACTTTAAACTTTGCTACACTGTGGAGATAAACAAATCATTTAGTCCTGAATTTTCAAAAGGATCCTCCAATTCTTAGTGCTTGACCACCTAGCTCTAGAAAACCAATCTTATTTCAGCTGAGCAGCAAACAGTCACATTTTTGAAAATCAAGACTTAACCCAAGCTGGGCACACAGAGAGCCATTCATAATCAGGATGCATCCAACTCTCAGTATCTGCTCCACAGCCTTTACAAAATAGAGTATCTCGTTATTTGAATGGAAATGTAAGACACCATGCAGGAATTCAGCATGTATAGTACAGACTGTAGAAAGACAAGGAAATTCCGGAGTCAGAGGCTTGCTGAACATAGTATTAAATTTGTATTTTCAGAATACTCTGGGGCACTCAGACATCCAGTTTCACTTAAACAAATACACAGTTAAATGTGAAATAATGCTGCACAAGAAAGAAGTATCTTAAAGCACTGATTGAAATGTATCACTGCATAACACCATTAAGCACTTCAGTAAGCTAATGCTTTAAATTTTTTAAATTAACATGAATGTCTCTCTCCCTTCTCTTGTGTCCCTTTTATAGGCCATGTGTTCTCAGCCTGCCATGTAAAGAAATTATTTCATTATCTGTGAATTAAGCTGGACAAAGAATACCATTATTAAAAGTTTACTCAAACAAGAACTGGAAACAAGTATTTCGAGACACTGTGTTTGCATGAGACTTGCAGCTGGTTTTCAAAATCATAGAAGTTTATTTACATAACTCTGTCTTTTTATAAATATTACTTGACACAGTAATGTAGGTATTCCCAGAAATGGAGAAGTGTCAGAGAACCACACCAGGACAGAGGGAGAGTCCACACTCCTGTGTGTGACTGAGCTGAAGCTCTGTTTTGTAAGGAGAAAGCTGGCAAAGAGAGGGCCATTCTTTGTAGGGTAGTCCTGTGGGCAAAAAGCCATGCATGGGAAGGAGTAATGAAACAATGTGAAAAAGGATCAAGTCCCTTCTATCTTAGACCAAAAGGGAAAGTTGTATATTGATATATTCTATTATATATTACTTTTTCTAAACATATGTACAACCTTCACTACCATTTTGAAGGGTATGCCTATGCTGTTGACAGCTTCTCAGAAGCTGAGCAAACTATCTGCTGCTGTGTCTAGACTGGTACATTATATTTAGTGTAATGTTGGGCATTTCTATGTTGCATTTTGGTCTGGAGTGCAAAACCACAGTTACTTAATTTCAAATGGAAAAACTCACCAGCCTTTGCACCAGCACTGACTGCTTTTGCCTCTCCTCTAACCCACATGCCAGTACTCTGAAGTGGAAGCAAGACATCCACAGTGGCCTCCAGCTTAGTGTGACATTAGTCCAAAGCAAAACAAAGGAAAATTTGGAAGAAAATACAGTTAGAAAATTAAAGGGGGAAGGGGGGGGGGAATGAAAACATAAGAGTCAGCAAAATTAACTTTATTTTTTAAAAACAAACCTTACCAACCAAACTTGATTTAATTCTTTGATGAAAACATACTAGCTGATAGGGGTGAATGCGCAGAAACAGAACTACACAACGTTTTGTTAAAAAAATAGAGCTACTTAAAAACATGGTAAATAGTAACCTGTTAACTGCTAACCAGTGAAAACCAGTTTAAAACAGATTCTAGAAATACTTGCTTTCATCACTGAAAAGCAGGATTTCTGGTGGACTTCAGGAGAGACCAATACAAAGCGTGATAGGGCTTGGTGTTTTCATTGATGAGCTGCAAGAAAACATGAAACTGCTGTTTGAAGAAGTTTCAGAAAAGGCAAAGTTCTGCAGCATTGAACAAAAGCGAAGAGTAAGCAGCTACATGAACTGCCCGGGTTGCAGTACAGGGAAGTACAGGCTGTTGTAAGTGAGGCCCTACTGGAAAATGATTTGCCAGTTACACATAATATACAACTTTGGGGTGCATCTGGATGAAATAGAAGAGGATCTGAGTTCATGATGCGATGGCTTTGTGATCGGGGTCATGTAAGGACACAGAATTATCACCCGATTTATTAAAAAATGCACCGTTTCTGCAGCAGGGTTCCAATGTAAGAGTGCAAACGGTGAGAGCTGGGGGTCAGGGCTCAGCACTGCCCACAGAGAATCGTAGAATGGTTTGGGTTGGAAAGGACCTTAAAGATCAAGTTCCAACTTCCAGCACGTTTCTGACACCCGAGAGCTCACACCGCCATTCCCAGCTCTCTGCCCCGCGGTGCACAGGCCCCAGGTTTGTGCATGACCTCCACTGCAACTCCCCTGTCGCCAGCACGGCCTCCTCGAGCTGCCCCGCCGCCACCCCCCGGTGCCCAGCGTCCCTGACGGACTTTGTGCCTCACTACTCCTTCCCGCTCGATGTCTCTCCTTCCGCGGCGGGCGGAGGGATCCCGCGGCAGGGCGCGCCGTCGGTGGGGCGGCATGGCGGCGGCCGGTCAGCAGCAGCGTGGGGCGGTGGTGGAGTTGTGGGGGGTCCTGCTGCCTCCGCGGCAGGTGGTGGCGGTGGGCTCGGAGGAGGAGACCGAGGAGGAAGCCGAGGAGGAGCCGCACTTGGCAGAGGCTGCGCTGCTGGAGGCTTCCGGGCCGGAGCTGGCGGCCGCGCTGCCCCCGCGCCGAGCCGGTGAGGGGTGGTGGGAGGGGAGCGGGGCCGGGCCAGGCCGAGAGGGCGGGCGGCCCCCAGGGTCCTCAGGCCGCGGCCTGACTCGGAGGTAGGGTTGGGCCGGGCCCCGGGCGCTGCGTTTGAAAGGAGTGAGCGGCTCCCGGCGTCTGCGACGGGTCGGGCCCTGAGGCGGTGGCGCTTGTGGAGAGGCGGCTCCGGCGCGGCCCGGCCGCTGCTCCCGGGCCCGGCGGCCTTCAGGGGGCTCCTGCCTGCTAATGGAGAGGGGTTTAAAAGTAAATCAAATCAAAACCTGTTCCTTCCCCGGTTACAGAGTTCATTACAAGTATATGATCCGAAGTAGGTGATAAATCTTACGCAGGTAGTCGGAGGGTGATGGAATTTGTACTTTTATATATCCACAGTATTGCAACAGTAAGAAAACGTAAAGTTTTTCCATTCAAGTTAGCTTTACACAAAAAAAATATGAATTTTTTATTGTTTTATGCCATCTAAAAGTGTTGATACTGGACATGAATGATTCCCTACTTTCTATTTAGTACTTAGAAAAGCAGGTGAGATGGAGTAACTTCTGCCTAGCAAGAGTATTTTATCTGAAAATTGTTTTGAAAGTGGCTAAATGGAGCTAGGTAACAAGGGGAGAATAAACAGACAAGTTGTTATAGACCTAAGAGCTGCTGGTACTCTGGAAACGAAGAGGTCCTGCTAAATGTAGGTGCTTTTCTGGTTGTAGCATTTAGTCCCCGATCATAGATTGAGGAATGATGTATTAATTTTTGTGAGGGAAAGAGAACGGAAAGAGGGGGCAAACCAGGTCATACAAAAAGTTAAAGAGTTTATGGTATTGATTATAATTTTGGTGGTTTCAGCTGTAGGAAGTATTTGGTATACAAAATACAGGATGCAGGCGCTGTGATGCAATACTTTGTGGCAAAACTCTCTAAGATGGAATTGCAAACTTGACTTGTCATAAATGGTTTAATATTCAACTATATGCCAGTGTGTTTAATTGGCTTAATAAGTATTCAAACGCAAATTTAATTTTGTAGTTCTGACTCTTAGCGAAGCAGTTTTAGTGCTTGTTTTTGAGGTTCGTTTTGCTTTTGTTTTTAAGTAGTACTGGAATGACTGACATCAGGAAGTTTATGAAAACTCCTGAAAACTTTTACTACTGCGACTTATACCAAAGACAAAAATAAGCTTTGAACAAACAAAACTCTTTTAATCAAACTTTTAATCTTTATTGCTATCAATTAACAATGGTTTTATTTTTCTTTTTAATGATTCAGTTGTTATACAAGAAGACCACTCCAAAAAGGAGTATGAAGTAGTCGGACGCTTTCCATTAGTTGACCCTTGGTGGAGAGTTATTGTTAAAGCTAAAAAAATGGGGTCAAAGTACTTTGCGCAAGGATATCCGTCATATTTTCTGCGGACTGATATAGAAGAAAACAACCGACAAATCTTTTCACTCTTTCTTAAGGAATGTGATGTTCCTGAGGATTTTAAAGAAAAATTTTTTACTTGGCTTCCTGTGGAGTCTGTGCTGAGTTTTAGAAATCTTGAAGAAAAACTAAACCAGTTCCAAGTTTCACGCTTACAGACAGGGAGGAAACAAGGAGACACCAAGGATTATGACATCTTCTACTATGTTTTGAAATCATGTAGGTATATCCTGTGCTATTATGATTGTTTTATAAGCTAATGAGTTGTATCTCAGATACTGTGTTCAAGCTAACGTGTCTTCATATGAAGCGTATATTCAAGTGAATCTTGAACATATAAAGTTTCTTTTTTTTTTTTTTTTTTATTTGAAGATAGTGGGACAGCTCAGCAATTAAAGATAGGCATACTGTTAAAAGCACATAAGGACTTTCCTGAATTCTGTAGGATTACTAAGTAGAATTGTCAGTGCTAGGGATGCAAAGATGCCCTGGTGCTGGCTTCCTGTAGTATATTCAGATATAACAAGGCTTATTAAAAAGTAGGTTAATCAATGCTTAAACATAATGGTCTGGCTTTTTAGGACAAATACATGTTCAGAAATAGTATAGCTGCTTCTTTGTAGTGCAGGAGAGCAGTGAATGAGCTCAGTGTGGTCCAAATCAGCTGCACTAAATAGGCTGAGTGTATTTGCATCCTGCCCATCAGCAGATAGATGTGGCTGGGCAGCAGAGTCCCCACATGGGGATGGTTCAGGACTGCTGAGGATCCTGTTGTGAACTGTGTTGATGTAACTACCTGAGTGTTAGAGATTGGATCAGAAGTGTGCTTTTGAAGCAGACGTCCCTCTTCTCCCTATTGTGGTGCAGTCTCTGAGAGTATTGACTATATTCCTGCTGGATGAAACCCAAAAGATGTGTTCCAGTTGCACACCGAAGGTACTCCAGTCCCTAATGGACATGAAGTCTGTGGGACCAGACTATATTGGGTCTGAAGCAAAACACTGAAATACAGAAAGTCAAGATGTTTGAGACATGTCTTCAGCACTGGCTGTTTTATTTTGCTCTGATGATCTGTTTCCACTGTGCCATGTTCCAGATGTGGACATAGGCAGTCCTGGGTCAGTGCTGTACAGAGCCACCATAGGTGTCAGTGCCGTGGGCTCAGTACTCTGAATTGGAGGAGGTCTTTTAAATTCAGCTGCAGCTGTGTGTAAATCTGTACAGACAGGTTGGGTCTATCTGCAAAGTCTTCCAGTACCTGGTTTACTAGGCAGTGACAGGTCAAAAAGGTGGAGGTGACTGTTATGGAGGTCAAATCATGTCTGACAGGAGAGTTCATAGGTTCTGCTAGACCTTACTCCAAGTCACATGTGTAAGGAGAGGAAAATTTTCACAGTTCTATGGACTTCAGGTTTTTTGTTGTGTTTTTGTAATGGTAGAAAAGTTCTTAACCGTGTTTATGGACTTCAAATCTTCTCATGGCCACAGAGAGATGAGAATTGATAGTGGTAGAAACTCAGATCTGGTTTGCTGCTTGAGTTTTAATGGGATATATTGACCACTTCTGATTGAAACTTGTCTAATATGTTAATGAATCTTCAGTGCTGAAGATCACACGGCATGCTTAGTTACCTTTTCGCTGCTCTTGTAGTTGATGGATTTTTCCTAACTCAGATTACTTTGATACAAGTTGAGCTTTCTTCTTTCTCTATCACTGGGCAATAGAAACAACCACCTTCCCATATGTCAAGTGGTTACTTGTTACTATTGTCACTTTTTTTCTGGTTGTCATTGTTATAGGCTCAAATGAGTACACACTTAGTTGCAGTTTTTATCTGTCATCTGTTTACTTTTTTTTTCTGAAGGCAGTTCAAGGAAAACAGACTTGGAAAAGATTTCAAAGAATAAGAAACTGAGAGAATTTAGGGATGTTTTGAGTGTAGGGGAGGCAGAAGGATAAGAGACAGAGTCAGTTTAAGTTGCCTTTACAAATATCTTCATATATTGCTTAAAACTTTCTTGGTTTATGGTGCATACAGTTGCAGGAAAGGCCGTATTGGTAGCTCTGACTTATCCGATGATACTGGAATTCTTGCCAATTCTTCTGCCACGCCATTTTTGCTGTCTGTTGAATATGGTGTGTTGGCAAAGAAAGACTGAAGAAAACAATGGTATGGATGGTGAGGAAGTGCATTTTCAAGACAAGATGCTAATAAAGCTGGATGAGATATTAAAGAATGAGCCATGGAAACTTGGATTCAGCAGGGTAAGTAATGTTAAGCAGGGTGAAAATCGTGGCGTTTGTTACATTTGAGCCTCTTTAGAATACAGTGCTGTTTCAGTTACATTCAGTTTAGTAACTGGGCATTTGTAGGAGGTAAACTTAGTTCGTTTGGAAATGGATGACTTACTGGACTCGGTCATAGCAAACTTTTTTTTTTTCCAGTTGATCTACAGTAAATTAGTCTCAGTGATTTTGTTATAACCATTTCCTTAGTATTTTCTGCAAGGAACAGAAAATTAAATAGTTGAGGTAATTGGGCCAAAAATAAGAAAACTAATTTAAAACCCTCAATTGTATTGCTTAATTTTATAGTGGCAAATGAGATTTTCTGTTCTTGATAGTAGAACGGTATCTGCGCTTTCATAGGTAGATAAGTTACTCTGTAACAGGTCATCTGGTCTAGTCCTTCTTTTTTATAAGGGNTCTGTTTCCACTGTGCCATGTTCCAGATGTGGACATAGGCAGTCCTGGGTCAGTGCTGTACAGAGCCACCATAGGTGTCAGTGCCGTGGGCTCAGTACTCTGAATTGGAGGAGGTCTTTTAAATTCAGCTGCAGCTGTGTGTAAATCTGTACAGACAGGTTGGGTCTATCTGCAAAGTCTTCCAGTACCTGGTTTACTAGGCAGTGACAGGTCAAAAAGGTGGAGGTGACTGTTATGGAGGTCAAATCATGTCTGACAGGAGAGTTCATAGGTTCTGCTAGACCTTACTCCAAGTCACATGTGTAAGGAGAGGAAAATTTTCACAGTTCTATGGACTTCAGGTTTTTTGTTGTGTTTTTGTAATGGTAGAAAAGTTCTTAACCGTGTTTATGGACTTCAAATCTTCTCATGGCCACAGAGAGATGAGAATTGATAGTGGTAGAAACTCAGATCTGGTTTGCTGCTTGAGTTTTAATGGGATATATTGACCACTTCTGATTGAAACTTGTCTAATATGTTAATGAATCTTCAGTGCTGAAGATCACACGGCATGCTTAGTTACCTTGTTCGCTGCTCTTGTAGTTGACGGATTTTTCCTAACTCAAATTACTTTGATAGAAGTTGAGCTTTCTTCTTTCTCTATCACTGGACAATAGAAACAATCCACCTTCCCATATGTCAAGTGGTTACTTGTTACTATTGTCACTTTTTTTCTGGTTGTCATTGTTATAGGCTCAAGCAGTTCTTCAAGCCTTCATGATGTTTTTCTCTAAAAGTAGTGTGTGTTGATTCTCCATTCATAAAAAAGGGAAAAGGTTTAATCTTTGACTTTCTGTAGGTAAGACAGTGATCAGAAAAAGTATTTAACTGAGAAAAATGGGTGTTTTAAATTTGGAATGGTGAAGTTTCCTTAACACTCCATTAAGAATTGCATTTTTTTCTCCTGTGAAGAGATAAAACTTCTAAAAATCTCACTTTCTTTTAAAATTTCTTTTTTAAAACAGTGTATAGAACAATCAGTTTTGCAGATCCCAAGGCTCATACAAGCAGGGAAATTGATAGCTTAAGTTTGGGGTCATTGAGAAAGCCAGTGGAGAGCACTGTTTTCCGGAGTTCCTATACTGATCTGATACTACAAATTTAGAAGGCCATTTTCTTGTTTTGGATTTTAAGTGGTCTTTTGTACATCTGTATGAAAATTATCTTTAGATGGGAGAGGCAGGCGCAGTGATGTCTGAAGTGACATTCTGCAAAATGGTGTTAGTAGGCAGTTTAAACCAAATGTATAATATGTATTTTCCAAATGAGTNATGGTGTTTGTTACATTAGAACTTCTTTAGAATACAGTGCTGTTTCAGTTACATTTAGGTTAGTAACTGGGCATTTGTAGGAGGTAAACTTAGTTCGTTTGGAAATGGATGACTTACTGGACTCGGTCGTAGCAAACTTTTTTTTTTCCAGTTGATCTACAGTAAATTAGTTTCTGAAGATTTTAAAGGTGATTTTTTTATAACCATTTCCTTAGTCTTTTCTGCAAGGAACAGAAAATTAAATAGTTGACGTAATTGGGCCAAAAATAAGAAAACTAATTTAAAACCCTCAATTGTATTGCTTAATTTTATAGTGGCAAATGAGATTTTCTGTTCTTGATAGAACAGTATCTGTGCTTTCATAGGTAGATAAGTTACTCTGTAACAGGTCATCTGGTCTAGTCCTTCTTTTTTATAAGGGGATTATTGGTTGCTTCTTACCTTCTTGTCTTGCTTTGCTACACTTGCTGTGCAACTTTGCTGCTTCACCTCACCTTACCACTCCTGTACCTCAGACGGGAGCTAGAGCTTAATAGTTCAGAAATGTGATTAGTTAATCCCACTGCTTCAGCCCTCTAGTGCCTTTACTGACAGATATTCTGACTTCTCTTTTAAGACCTCCGATTTCAGGGATTCGGCAGTCTAGCCAATATATTCAGTGTTTCACATCCTTTCCTTTAAAAAGCTTTTATTGATATTCAATTTGACTGTTCCTTGATGCAATATAAACTTGTTGCTCTCTTTTTTCTTGTACTAAGGACCTGCATTCTCACTGCAGTTTTTTTTTATTGCTTGACAACTCTCTTTTTAGCTTTTGTCTCTTAAGGCTCAGCAAGTCCAATTCATTTTTATTTTCCTCAGTAGTTCATCTTTTTTTCACATCTCAGTCTTTCACTATTTTGCAGTAGCTTCTGTAGAGATTGTGTATTTCTTGAAACAGCATCTTCAGAATGGGGTACAGTATTCCAGCTAGTGCCTTTCCTTTGCCCTGTTTCTACAGTTGTTTGGGCCTTTACTTGAAATTGTGATAATTAGGTGTGCACAAGTTCTCTCTAATACCCAATTTCTGCACCAGTTTTTTGATTTTTTTAAAGGTTCTGTATTATACAGAAGGGTGCCTGAGAGGAATTCTTGTTCCATCTTCCTTTTAGATATTTTGCTTTCATATAGCTTGAAAAGCATTATAACTTTGTCCATTATGAAGAATACATAAATTTTTGTAGACTTCCACCCTCTGAATTGCATTTTGTATTTACTAAGAGGAATGTTATTCCACAAGAGGCTGACGTTTTCTGAAATAAATGTGTGTTTGCTTTTATTCTTTTTGGGGAGAAGATTACCTATAGGGAACTGAACCTTTCTTACTGTGAGGCAACGTGGGCCGCCTTCTGTCAGTGTGACCATCTCCTCTGGAAGATTCCTGACTTGCAGAAGAATGCATTAATTCTGTATAATCAACTCAAGAAACGGTGTAGAGAAATGGGACACACTTATGAAGATCAAGATGAATTAGCTCGTTTTGTATCTAAAGATATGTCCATTGAGCATGCTTGGCAATCTCTTGAATTTTTGAAAGATCAGAACGTAGTGATTAGGGAGAAAAAACTAGTGTTTCTGCCTCATCTTTACAAATCTGAGAAAGACATTGCAATGTATATAGGTGACCTTCTGTCAAACAGCTCATGGCAACTGGATGTTGATGTGAGAAAGATACTTAACGTTTCTGAGACATCAAGAGAAATGGTAGATAACAACATTAATGTTACCCAGACTCATGAAACGGAACATCTGAAGGAAAATAGTCCAAACGATCGTAACTGTGACAATCACTATCCTGAAAAGGAAGTGGGGTCTATGTCTGGTACCCAAAGTAAAGCAGAGGTAGACTTAGATCAGGTGAATGCTATGGAAAAGATTTGTTCTAATCCTGTCACAATCATAAGTGGAAAAGGAGGCTGTGGGAAGAGTACGATAGTGAGCTGCCTTTTTCGTCACTTAAAGCAGATGGAAAAAGAAGTGGAAGCTGCTTCTAAGGACTTTGAAGAAGACCTGGATGCATCTGAGGAATGGAATACCTTTGATCATTATTGGGAGTCAGAGAATATGTACACAAAAAAAATTTTGAATGTACTGTTTACTGCACCTACAGGGAGGGCAGCAAGCCTTTTGAGTGAAAAAACTAAGCTTCCTGCTTATACACTGCATCAGGTAAGGATTTTTTTTTTTTTGAGATTGTGTTCTGAAAGACCTTTTGGCACTGTCCATTCTTGTTTTGGAAAAAAAGCCTGTTATTGAACTTTCCTTATGAAATGTGTAGCTGTTAATGCTTAGATACTGCTTGCAGCATTTGAAAGTCAGTGTTACATTTTGGGGAATCATAAATCAATCATTTGAAATACATTATTTGCTCTAATTTTGGGGTTTTATTTCTACTTGTACACATCTCAAATTTGTGCCTTTCTAGGACATCTGGTCTTTTTAGATTATTTTTTAAAATTAAGACAGAAATATTTTCTAGGCAGAGCTGTTTTCTGGTGTCCTGTTGCCTAGCAATCATACGGACACCTGCATATACATGAAGAGGTCAGTAGCCTCGGGCTGAATGATGAGAAAAATTTAATTCACTCAGTGTTTTCTTAATTACTGTTCAATATTGTGCCATTTTTTTTAGAAAAAAAGTAGAGAGCAAACTCTTTGTTAAGAAACTTAGGTCAAGTCTCTGTTGTCCTAGGTAATGGAAGGTGCCAAGAAGACGTTGGAGGCGTGGAATAACCTGTATAAATAAAAATTCATCAAAAGTACTGTGGGCTTACTTTGTCTTTGGGGACTGGATAGGTGCCTGTTCCCCTTCCCCCTGCAGTGTTGGGGATTTATTAGTGTCGGCAAGCTGTGGTAGGTGGTGTTCTGTTACTGAGCAACCTAATCGCTGACCTTACATCCTTTAGGGTCCCTGCAGAAAAAGAAAGGATGCATTTCTGGG
>VZTO01016291.1:1676-12206 GCA_013400615.1 Syrrhaptes paradoxus | reverse complement strand
AAAAATGAAGTTTTAAAGACATTGCTCGTAAGTGTGACAACAGCTAAAACAAGCTGAATTACATTGAAAGCTTAGATGCCAAGGGCCATTAAATCATAATTTATATTCATTTTTTGCTGTATTAATACCTAGAATGTCTAAATGTTTCCAGCATTTGCATTACTTTTGGTCTGGGAATAATCCTGTTTACTGCCAGTGCGTGATTTCTTTTTTAAGATTCAAAACAACCAAATCTAGGTCCAAGTGCCCAAGACCTTTTGATGTTGATAGAAATTTGAAAGTATTGAGAACATTTTCAGGATGTCCAGAACTACTAAGTGTTTTACCAACACACTCACTTTTTTTTTTTTGTAACACTTCTGTGTTCCTGCAGTCTGCTTCCATGAGAACTGTATGGGTAATACTAAGTATCTACTGCAAAGCTGAAGAGTTTAGAGAATAAATTACCATTTTTTTTAATGTGAAATTAAGTTGTGCACAGAAGAAGGACTTAGGTGTATGTAGAGTAGATCACCAAAAATTTATAAATAGCGAAGTTCAGGCTGATGCAGATGATGATACACTGGAATCCTTTAACTGGAAATATTTTTTCTTTTCTGTTTTCCCTCCATTGCTCTGATCAAGAATCTCCCACCGGAAGCTTCCTGAATTTGATGAGGTGCTGAAAGTTTCTGGTTGGAATGAGGAAATGACAATGCCAAGCCCGGAGAAGAAATTCATTCTTATTGCTTTGCCTGCTGGCGGGGGTTGTGATAGTACGTGTGTACAGTCAGTTTGTGATCTTGACTTTCTCCTTGGTAAAGCATAGACTATTTGGCTGGAACTAACATTCTCGGAAGATTTTAGTCTGTTTTTGTTTGTGGTACAAATTTAAATGCTAGATTCATAGTTTACCTTTTGCCATCTGTAAGCTCACACAGCAAGACCCATAAGTGCGCTGTATGTGTTGTAGAGCTCCAGCTCACCAGTTACCTTTTGAAGTGGGGGTGATATGCCTTCCACTAGTGTAATCAAATGTGATCATCTTTTTATGTTGTAACTGGAGCTGTCAAACAGTAAAAGATTAAAGTTTTCAGAGGTTAATTATTCAAGTAGACAGCAACTGTTACAGAATGGTGTGTTGGATGGAAATGTGCTTCCAACTCTTGAATCAAGTTAGGAAAATGGAAGCAGAGGGGACACTAGAATTTTTTAAAAAATGTTTTGGGATCAGGGTTAGGGCCATAGTTTTTGTTTTTTTGACCTTTATTGGATAAGTGAATTGAGTGGAATCTATTTTATATGCATCAAAAAGCTTCAAGGGTGATGTGGGGGAGGGGGGAAACAGTGCAAATATTATCACCTTATCTTTCTATAGAAACCTAGCAAATGGAATACTAAAAATGGACTTCTCTGAAATCTAAATGTATATAGGTCTGTGGCTTAAAAATGTTCTATCTTTACCTCTTTAATGTTCTGTATCAGAACCTTATCTTGCATGAAATACACCCTATGCAGCTGTTTAATACAGAGAAATGAGAATTTCTCTCCTTCCATATCACTGTTGTCTCTCAGATTTTAATAGTGGGACACTGCATGATACTTTTTAGGGGAGTATATATGTGGGTGTTTTGTGGTGTTGGGTTTTTTTGTGGATTTTTTGTTTTAAACAAGTTGAAATGTCATTGAAGCAAGAAACAAGCAAAGGCAAATTCATACTGAATTATGTTTTTCTTTCTTAAATTGTTCTGCATATTTTTATGCCTTACGTTTTATGTCTTCTACAACAGATTTGCAAACGGCCATAAACACTTTACTTAAAAAAGGACCAGGCTTGCAGGATGCGAAACAATCGCAGTTCATTGCTTTCAGAAGGTAATGGAGCATGCAGGCAGACATTGAAAAAATCTTGTCTGGCAGTCACAATCTAAAAATAGCTGAATGTGTTGAGTTGGAGAGACTAGTGGCAATATAATAAAATTACTAGAGAGAGCAACAGGCCAGGTGTCTTTCTGTACCTTCTGGTTGCTCACAGTCTCTCCATGGAGAGTTACTTCATTTTGGTATAAGCTTAATGTTATTTTTCACCGTGATTTCTGCCTTTGTGTTCGTGTTCAGCTGTACTGTTCATGCTAAAGAAACAAAGGATAGACATAAGAGGTCAGTTTTTGTAGTAGATTCTGGAGAAGCCTGTGCTCTGGTGTTTGTTAACAGTGCACTGTTCTTCAGAAATGTAAAGGTGAGGGCTTGACTGCAGGAGGAACCTGCAAAATACAAAGAAATGTCCATATTCAAATGTATACCATCGTGGCATGTGAATTCCAGGGTGCACGATGGAACATATAGCCTACTGTCTATACATACAGGTGGCCGTTGACCAAATGACAGAAGATATTTGCATTTTGATCATGTGAGGAGGGCCAGATTTAGTCACACAATCTGATGGACATTAGTGCTCCTGCTGGGCAGTGGTGAATGCCTACAGTTTCGATATTTGGAAACACAATACTCATCACTTAAGAAGGGGTGGAGTGTAGGGCTCTAACAGGCTTTGAAGAAAGATTGGGAAGGTTAGTTAATCACTGATAATGTATGTGAACCATTACAGGAGCATGGATAGTATGGATGGCCTCACAGAAAACACCTAAGGGATAAATGTAGTGTCCAGTAGTACCAATAGTCCATAAACTCACACTTCAGAACAAAAGAATAGTTAAGCAAAAAAACTCTTCCACTTTATTTCTGACGAACCTTTTCTCAACAATTAAAAACACCCACTATTTACAGGTCACTGGTGTGCAAATAAGTGATTTATACATTTTAGCTGTTCACCTGTGTGTTGAGAATGCTGAGTAACTCTGAAATCAATTTTATTTCTCCAATCTGCATTCAGGTACAATACTGTTATTAATAATTTCCATGTAAGATTCTTTTAATTTATAGGTACTTAATCTGAATTTAAAAGTTTAAATTCCAGGTCTTTAAAAAGCAAATAACTCTGATGACTATTTTTAATACATCCACAGACAGAAAATAATATATGCAGGCTCTAGTTTTTCTTTAGTTTTCTTCTTTATCTTAAAAACAAATTTAGCTGATCTAGGTATGCATCGCAAACATCCTTGCCTCACTTTTTGTGGTATTTGGACTAAACCGCTCTATCTTCTAAACTCCGAGTCAGCATTTGTTTAAATCATCGTGTTTATACATCATGATTTTATTCATGTTCTTGTTTTGTTTGATTTAGGCAAGATTGTGATCTAATAAATGAACTTTGTTGCCAACACTATTCCAATCATTTAACCAGGTAAGCCAGTGTTTTGCAATTTTTCCTGTGAACAATCTCACTTTGTTTTTGAAAGTGTTACAGCCAGGCTAACAACCTAAAGTAAGACTGTAAAACTCTTAATGTTTTGTCTAGATCTGATTATTTGTTAGAAATTATTTATATAATAATCTTGCTTTGATATGGGGTCTTTAATCTCAACCTGGACTGTAAACAGAGATAACATAAACTAAGTGTTTGCCTTTCATTTAAATTGTCATTATGTGAATTCCAAGATTTTGAATTACTGGTGAATGTTTAAATTTTACATAAAAGCAGCTTGTAAAAAACTTCTCAAGGTTAATTATTTTTTGCTGCTGTATGATTTCTAAATAAATTCTGAAATATTTTTGGAAGCAGGATTTTGGTGTGTTACTCCATATTACTGTTTTTTACCAAAAGGTTTTACAAAAGTTCAAGAAACACCTTTCAAATGTGATTTGTCTTAACTGTTTTGAGCATCATTAAGGTTTTTAATCTGGCCCAAGTAGAGGGGAAAGAGAAGAAATACTGAGAGATGGTAAATGCGTGCTTTGTAAATACATTTCTCCCTTTTTCTTTCTCTGACTTAGGGATGATAAAAACCGACTTCTGTTTCAAATTGATGACAAGATTTCCTGCATGCGGAACACATATCTCAAGGATCTCTTGCCAGACTGTGGTTTCAGAGAGGATCCTAATCACCACGAATGCAAAAATGGAGAAACCACCCTTGCTACAGAGACTGCCGAGGAGGGCAAACGACTATGCAATGGAGATATATTTTTCATAACGGGGGTAAGTCCTTTCTGCAAGAGCTTGCACAAAAAAACCCAGTAGTAACCCCAGTCCTTCTTGAATCCTCAGAACAAAACAACTGTCACTTTAAAATTTTAGTTCTTAATACGTGCTTAGTTCTTATGTGCAACTATCATGTGAAAGGCAAGAAAGAGGCAGACCGACAGTAGAGAATTAAGAAAAAAAACCCTCTAGATTTTTTTTGTGAAATGTTTCAGTTGGTCTGCTTGTGTCCAGTGTAAATAAATTCTGTAAATACTCAAATCTATTGTAACTGAAAAGCATAATGTTTTGAATGTAGGTAGAAACATAGTCTTAAGTAATGAATAAAGCCAATGCTACAGTTTGAGCTCTCCCCTGGCAGAAAATTAAGCTGACCAGGAAATACAGCAACAAAAACCTCTGTATTTTTCTGCTGGGTTCAGTGAGTTGAATTGTCTCAGCAAAGGGTCCAGTGAAAGTATCAGTATTTGTGCATGGGGAAGGAGGCTGTACAGGGTTGGTGGGAGAGAGTAGGCTCTTCTCTGTTTGTGGCAACAAATTGTTAAATGGCTTCCCTGGTATGTTTCACTGCACCATAGGATAACCTAAGTTTTCTTGGGGTTAAAACTGCCTTTCTCAGCATTTTGCTTACTAAACAGGTGTTAGGGTAGGCCCTGTACAGTGAAACCATTTTCCTTGAAGGTGGGCAGTGAAGGATAGCAATCTTTTGGGTTTGGCGTCTTCTGAAACGATTTCACTCTGTTGATGTTGCAGCTATTGTAATTTCAGGGAAAGCCAGCATAATGACACCCACAGATGTGTAGACACTGATTAAACTGCTGATACAAACTTACTGCTGAGGAAGTTCTTGTGCTATTTCTTTAGGATGTAGAAGTTGATAAACAGCGCTTACTGACCATCAGCAGCACGTATGGCTCCACGTTCACTGTGAGGTATAAGGCACTGAAGAAGCTCTGTCGTATAAAACATGCATGGGCCAGAACTATTCACACATTTCAGGTAAAAAAGGAAAATAAAAGAAGCTACGAATGGATAAAACTTTCTTATGGCTTTATCTTGCTAAAGCACTGTCTTTTCATATGAAAGAGTAAGAAGCTCTCTTGAAACTAATATTCCTTGAATGCAGGATACTCTTGAGAGTGTCCCTAGTTGTCTCCACCTTCCTTGTGTTTTTTTTTTTTTTTAACTACTTACTGGAGATCTGAATTTGATAAGGCATTGTTAAACATGTTTCAGGGTTCTGAGGAAAAAACTGTTGTCTACGTGGTTGGCAATCCTGGCCGTCAGCACTGGCAGCATGTGTACACAGCTGTGACCAGAGGCCGCTGCCGTGTCTATGTTATAGCTGAAGAGATGCACCTCAGGAGAGCAGTCATGAACAGGAGCATACCCAGAAAAACTCGCTTACAGAGATTTTTGAGAGAGGCAATCACAGGAACAAGCAACTGTTCCACACAAACTTCCTCTCCGCTGACGAAGAGCTGGCAAAGTCAAGAGCTTGAGACTCAGTCTGTTTCTGTAACTCAGGGTGCTCCTGACCCATCTGAACCCCTAATGGACTTGATTAAACAGGAGGGGTCAGCAGTTCTCAATGAAGAAGAGCAGATGGGCAATTTGCAGCACAGTCCATATAAAAGACAACAAAGTCTTGCAGAGAATTGCGAGGATGCTGTGACGTTGCCCTCTGTAAGTATCTCCTTACTGAGAAAGCTTAAAATAAACTTTCACACTCTCTTTCATCACTGCAAGTGGCCGGGACACTGTTATAATTGTTTTATTATTACTTATTTAATTATTTGCAAGATGACCAGTAACTGGTGAAGCAGTCAAGTGTGGCAGATGTTTTTCCAGATTAATATATGACTAACAGGGAAAAAAAAGTTACAATGCCAGTAGCAGTAAATTTATACATCTTGTTACTCATTGACGTGAGTGACCCGTTGGCTGGCTTAGCCTATATTAGCTTATTCCTTGTGAACAGGTCAATTTGAGGAGCTGACCTGCTGGGAAAGATTTATAAAAAATTTCATCATTGAAGTAGACACATTTTTATACAGTCAAACATCCTTAGCAGATTTTCTTTTCATTATATCTTATTTCTGAGTTCTGTCATGTGGTAAGATTTTTTTTTCTTTTTGTAGATGTTACTGTCTTTGAATTCTGGTTCAGACTGTGGTAACAGTTTCATTTTTGTTTTGACAGACAACAGTACAAGATTCCCCGCTTGGGTCTTCTAGACTTCAGAATCTAACTTTGGGACAAGCAACTCCTAGGAAGCTTTTCAAAAGCTAGCAAACACTTAACCATCCTCTTTATGAACCTGTCTTGAACCTGTTTCATTCAAGGTTCTTGGAATGGAGAAGCTGGGTATGCAGAGGATTTTCAAAAGCATTCCTGTATTTGTATGTTCTATGAAGAACAGCTTGTTTTAAAGTGAGCCTTTCAGATTTTCAGTGATCTGTTTTTAGTAGGAAATTTGTTGCTGTGTCAGCCATCAAAACTCATATCATTCTTCTGTTTTGGTGAAGAATGAACTTGGAGGTCTTATGGAATCCATAAGTTCCCTTAAAAATGGGAGTTTCTTGATTAAAAGACTCCAGCTATCCATACTGGGATTTATCCACCTCCTAGTGCTGCCGCTTTGGTGAGAAGCTGTTATTGATGTGCCAAAATTGCAGTTTGCTCTTGATCTCAAAAAAACATTTTTCAAAGGGAACTTCAGATTTTTCTAAGGTGGGAAAATTATGGGCATGAAGTGTTGATGGATTATGGATTTTAATCTTGTTATAAACAGAACAAGAAAGTTGCAGTCAGTGATGAAAACATTTTTCCTACTTTGTACCTGAAAGAGATGTAAAGCTTGCCATTGCTGCTCTACCCAATAGTTGTATGCTGATAATGATCTTGTCAGGAAAAGCAAAATTCCAAGTCAGAGTTCAAATAACATTCTACTTCCAACCTTTGTGTACTGTGTGACTTGTCACACTGTAATTTTCGAGATCAATAAGCTGAATGTTTATTCAAACTTCAAATTGTACTAAAATTTGGACAGCTTGCTTACTTCATTTTTAATGTCTTTAAATCACTGTTTATTTCAATTTATACAGTTTTCCCATACAAATATTTGCAACAGTTTGAATTTCAAAAAAACAACATAGACGATAAATATCATGCTATTAAAGTATTAAATTTGTACAAAAATACTTTACAGTTTAATACTTATTTGTTACAAATAAAAATACATATTTAAGTGACCCATGAACATTTTTTTTTTTTTACATGATTCAGCATTGAATGTCATTCTGACCTTTTCTGGCAGTGCTGAAATAGAAATCAGAGCTACTTGTGTGTGCAGGGCAGGTGAGCTTGTTCATGTCTTGGAAAGAGCAACAGGGATACAGTTAAACAGTTTAAATGGACCAGAAGCAACTCAGTAAGGTGATGGCTTAGATGTGGAGACTCTACAAATGTACAAATCCAGGATCTTTATATTCACCAATAACAATAATTACCAATAACAACTTGAATACCGGAATAAAACAAAGCAGCTGCTGGTGAGGACATAAAGCAACTGGCAGTATTTTATTGCTTGGGGGGAGAGGGGAGAAAACAGAATTTGTGTGATGTGTTTGTAAAATATATTTACAGTTTTAAATTCTAAAAACGTGTTGCAGGGGGTAATGGTTATCATAAAGGAGGCTGAAAACAAAGCATATTAAATGGGACTTTTGTCCCTTCAAAAGATTGACTTAAAAAGCTCACGTGTGACAGTACGAGTTTACAGGTTTGTGGATCGTTAAAGAGCTTCTGTATCAGTTGTCCACTGATATAGTTTAAAAAAGTCATCTTTTTAAAAAATCTTTCTAATTTGTCTCAGTTTTACTCGTCAGTAATCCTCCTTCAGAGGTTTTATCCCACTAAAAAAAGTCTCTGCTTAAAAATCCCCACAGGTTGCAAGACATACCATTAAATAGTTCATTGCATAGGGAATAACATATGTTCTAACGTTCATTCTGTGAGCTGTAACAAAATTTACCAAAGTGGGGGAGTGACGTTCACCTCATCACTGCAGCTTCCTACAAGCTTTTTGTTAAAACATCTGAACCATGCTTTGTCTGAAGAGCGCACCCTTCTCGCTAGTAGCATAAAGGTCCCCAGAATTACAGATCTAGCCATTTAACAAGAAACCCAGGTGCAGCACACCACTCCTCCTTGGCCATCAGACCGCACCTTTCTGATCAAATGGTTTTAAAAACCATGTAACCTGGACACCCCTGTTAGCAGAGGTTGACTCTGAGCTTTTCCCTTAAACAGCTGCTGCTGACGAAGGGAGAGGAATATTTAAATCATGTTTTAAACATCTCCCTGATTTCTTACTTGGGGGGAAAAAAGGCCCTTATGGATTTCTGTACTGTTGCTAATGGTAGGTTGTTTAGAATGGAATGACTTAATGAAGAATTAAACTTTTTCAAAAGTAACCATGAATTTATATAAGCCTTGAGACAGACGGACTGACCTCCTGTGCTTTTTAGTGTTTTATAGTGTCTGAGCCTCAATCTCAGAGAAATCTTAAAGGGATTTAGCACCATAATTGTCTTGTGTTACTGAGCGTCCCACTGAAATTATTTTCTGCTATAATGTATTTGTAGGATCCCGTGTCTCTGTATGCACGTGAGCGTGCCCGCTCTGTTGAAGGAAGGCGTTATTCTGATCACTCCACTCCCCACTCATGGAATTCTGTTGTTCTGAGCTTCCTTTCTGAGATGCCAGGGGATTTCTGCTAATCACCAGTTCCAGCTTATTGCCAGATTCTGCGATGAGGGGCACAACTAGACAGCAGTCAAAGTCTCTAGTGCGAACGTGGTTTACCTGAATGAATAGAAGATCAATTTTTGTTACCATTTTAAGAGAAAAAATGAGATCACAAGAGAAAGAGATTTATCCTTGAGACTATGGAACCTGATCTAAATATTCCAGGTACAGAATTGGCCAATACAAGATTATTTACCCATGGCATCTGGTCTCAAGGCACCAGTTAAGTTTTCTACTCACCTTTTAACAGAATGTAGAATAAGTGTGTAGCTGTTGGCAGCTGTCACAATGCCCCCTCCATAAATGACATTTAATAGCACATGGTTAGAGCTCTGTCTTTGTGGGTGTTCATTGATTTAAATGCAGTAGATTACATTGAAAATGTCAATTCAGTTCAAGTCTTCTCTGGTTTTAATCAATATATATTTTACTGGGCTTGTTGACAAAAAAAAATTAGTTTTTCCATCATGATCCAACTTGACACTGTGGGAAGTGTGGTGCTCAGTGAGCGTTACATTATTACAACTACATCAATCAACAACTTGGAGTACGCACAGAAGGAATTCTCAAGTGTGTATCAAGAAGAACAAAAATTACGAATCTGTCTGGAAATGCCTTAGGAAACTCCAGCTTTCCAGCAAGTATTTGTATGCCTCCTTTGGAGTTCTGAAATATGTAACATTCTGAAAGAATTTGTTTCTTCAAATATGATTTTACAGAAAACATCTAGCCTTACTGTCACTGCAGTGCTGCCTTTTCTTACCGAGGGTCTCAGTGATTTATATGACCTCTGGTGCAGAGCAATTACAATTTGTTCTCCTTCCTGTCCCCCTACACAAATCCTTTCCCACCAGAAATAGAAAAGAACAGTACTGCTCATAATTCAAAATATAATAAGCAATGCAGATGATAGGTTGGTCCAAATAAGTGATGTAAACACTTAACACAATTCTGCAACCAGGTCTGTGTACAGAGGTACCCAAATGCCCTGCAATGCGGCTACAAATTTTACAGAGTAATCTGTATGTCATGTCACTTCATGCTAGACCTGTGCAGTGCCAGAACCATTACCTGTAAAAGTCTATCGTATGGTTTTAAACCTCCCAGATCGCCAGGGCCAGCTGGTCGAATATTTTTAACATACACTCCTTTTTCCAGTAAACCATCTGAGACACTGAACCCAAAGTCTTCTCCATCAGAGTCCTTGTACAAAGTTACCTGTGGAGGTGATTTGAGATAGAATCATAGAATGGATAATGAGAAGAAAAAAAAAAAAAAAAGTTTGTCCACATTTCTACAAGCACTAGGCAGGCTTTCTTCCAAGCATGTTTTAGTTTGTTTTTTTTTTTTTGCATTAGAGAGCTCACTTACCTACTATTTGGTACTTACAGTGTTACATGAGAGTTGTCTCCATTCTGACATTCTGCTAATAAACTCAGAAGCCTCTTTATTCTTCAGTAATAACCAGCCCTTTTCATTTCTGCTTGTCAGCTGGAAATTTGTGAGTTTTATCCCACCTTTTGTGGTGTTTTTTTTTTTTGTTTTTTTCTTCTAGTCTTGTATGGCTATTATTTTCCTAACCAAATGTATTACCAATATTCTCAGTCACACAGGCATTATATTCTTTAAACCAT
>VZTO01016290.1:0-32950 GCA_013400615.1 Syrrhaptes paradoxus | reverse complement strand
ATGATGAGAGCTCTGAAAAATGTGATGACATAGGCTAGTCTTTTGATGGCTATCCAGAAAGTTTGCAGATGCAATAGGCTGACCAATTGCACAGTAAAAAGAAGCTTAGGATGACAAGTACTGCATTAGCACAGCTCATATGGGAAATGACATTTTTCTAACAGAGATAGATATGCCCTGCATGCTGCAGCCAAATAGGGATTCTGCAGATCTGTTCTTTGGTTTTTTTTGAGTATCTATTCATCATTTTTATACATGTCATTAGCACATTTTGTGTAAAACAGGAGAAATGATAAATCAAATTATGTCCCAACATACAAATGTAAATTAAGAGTTTGGCTTTCTATATCAAACTCAGTAGTTAAAGAGCTTATATAAAATGAACGAGAGATAATTGTTCAATGTAATTATGCTGAAATAGATTGTCCTTATAGCGGGTCAAGAGTAGAAGAAATATTTTTACTTTTATTAAGTGTAAAAAACAATCCTATAATATTTTTGACCATTTGACCTTTTGAGAATTTGCCAAGTTTACACTGAGGAACACACATTTTCCTGTCCCTTCATCAGCATAGAAAGGGAGGCAGTAAAACAATTTCTCCTATTCTTTAACATGGGCACTATTACTTATCAGTAAAATCAAGAACTGAATGACAGTGACGTCAAGATATAGTTGCTGATTTTAGCAGAAATGAACAAACTTTCAGTTCTGTAGAGATTTGCTCTCTTCGAGCAAAATCTAAGCTCTACTGAGAGTGTCTTAATTTGGTTTCTTTTGTTGAACTTGCTCTACCAGAGAACAGTAACTGCACATTGAAGAACAAGCCAGCATCTGTTGTAACATGTAAGATATGATTTGATGATTTTATTTTATGTGAAATTATGAGTTTAATGAAAATTAAAAGTACTGTCTCAGAAAATTAGTAATTGGACAGTGGAATAACAATATGGAGAACTGAAAAACAACAAAGACTGTGTTCTGAAATATTTTCAAATACTTCATTTAACTTATTTATACAAAGTATTCTAAATAAATTATAAGCACACAATACTGTCTTTACCAAAGCCATGTGTTGTTTCGGAGTCTAACAAAAGCTTACCTCAATCTTTGTATGAGTTCTAACTCATCTAACAATTTCAACTGGATCACGTGACAAAGCTCTAAACATAAAGCTCTCCATATCATTCCTGACCAAAGAAAAGAGCAATTATATTTAATAATTGCAATAATTACAAAATACTGGAGATATTCGAAAGTCATATAGACATGGTCCTGGGCAGCCTGTGCCAGATGATCTTGCTTGATCAGGTGCATTGGACAAGATGAACTCCAAAGGTCTCTTCCAAGCTACACCATTATGTGATTCTCTGACATTTTCCAGGATAAAATAGCTGAATAACTGCTCCTATTTTCTTCCATTCTAGGATTTAGAGCTGCTGTGTACTACCTGGTTTGTGTCTGAAATTACAATGTTGTAAAACCATTTCACCCTTCCCTATCACAGATGCATGAATTTTTTTAAGGTCTTATCAAACCAGACCACTGAATATTTTTTTCTTTTTCTTTTTACCATCTCCTGGCTCTTTCAACACGTCCATAAAGATTCTAACAGTAGTTCCTAATAGTTTCTAACAATATAGTTATCCTGACTTTCAATCTCTGCAGAGAAGAGTTTCCTAAACCACGTCTCAAATTTCATTGGTATACTTCTGAACCTGTCAGCGATAAACATAACTGCATGAGAACGTTCACATGAGCAAACTGATTCTAATTAATAAGACACATTTCACCCAGAGACGTGTGAACTTTGCCTCATCTAGAAACCTAATTCAAACTGTGTGTCAGCACTCCTATTCATTCCATCTCTTTTTAAATTAAGTTTCTAATCTAAGTTGGGAGCCTAGTTACCTTTGTCATCAGTTAATAGAAAAAAGAGGCAGATCAGGAAGACTCACTTTTGAAGGAATGTTTTATTCCTTTGACTGTCCAGGAAATCCCGGACGATCAGGCCACTAATTTAATTACCGTGGTGGTGTGGAATGAATCTGGATACATGTGCTAACTGTCCAAACTGATGGAGAGCATGTACCTGCAACATCAGGAACCTGAGCAGAGCTCATCCCTGAAAAAACACAAGCAAACATAAACCAGCTATCACTCAGCTCTTGAATCACAAGGCAGAAATTACAACTCTGTTTGAACTTGTGAGAGACAAAGTTACATAGCCTCAGTCTGAGGGATTGCAACCTCACATCTTTCATCTCATCAGATTACAGAGTAGTTCAGGGGTTAGGGCAATCCTCATTTCTTCTGAAGAAACTCACTCATGTACAGTTGTGTCCTCTCATGTCCACTTGTCTCCAGAGAGGAAATTTGAGTTCTGTTTGTGTGATTTGTAAATATTTCTTTCAGTGATAGTCTCTTGTCAAAATGCTTAAAAAGAAGGAACACAAATTAGTATCTCCACCTAAATGAGGTGATTTGAAACATGGTATTAACAAACAACTATCCTCTGTTGACATTTTATGGAACTGAGGCATATGGTCATATTTAGAAATATGACAGGAACCCAAAGAGGTAAATCTGACAAATTTTAGAACCCAAGGCAACATGGTTTTGCTCTCTAAATCTTTTTAGCCACTACTGCTTCTGTTCACCCTAATATTTCTCTTCCAGATAGCTGCAACTAGAAGAGCTTCACAACACTTCCCGCAATATGATGATACACTTCTTACTAGAGCTCTAGGACCATAGCTGGCATCCAGTGACATATGTGAAAACCTGATATTGACACCTAGGAATCAATTCAATGCCACCTATGAGAGCAGAATAACATTAAGTGTTACTATGTTCCAACACAAAATTTAAGCAATAAATAATTTTTATATAAAACTTTCTACATTCAGATCACAAAAAGCTCTATAAAAGAAGTTTTGTCAATAGTCATATTTTACAAATGTAAAAGCTGATAAATAGAAAAGCAAAGAGGCTTACTTGAGATGATGCCCAAATCTACTGTCTTTTCTGCAAAGGAAGAAAACAGATTTCCAAGAATTGTGCTCCTTTGAAGAAGATTTTGCTCATGTGAGATTCAGAATATTTAACTCCTGAATATACAGACACTTAAAGAGAAATGTGAAAGTAAGACAGAAAAACAACAGTGATAAAGAAATTCTAATAAATTCCATCAAAATGATATAGAAAAATTGCAAATGTTTCAGTTTCACAGTTTAGTCTCAGTATGCAGCTTTATAATCAAAGGGAAGACTTTTTTATCAAAGAAAATAAAATTATCTTGAACAGAAAAACATTAAATGCAATGTTGATTTTATTAGAAAAAAAAACTTACATCTATAATGTAGAGTTATATTCAAGTATTGCCACTGTTCCTTCTGAGATAAATACCTTCTTAGCTCTTATTGCAAGAGATAGAAAGGGAAGTTTCACCAACCTTACAATTAACTTATAAATAACATTTCCTGAGACAGTGAATAGGGTGTGCCCCTCTGGGCAGTCTAAATCTGTTGATGAGATCAATGACTCATGGAGCAGAAATGCTTTGGCTCTATTTCATATTGGACAGGAATGTAATTATTTCTTTTTTTTTCTTGTGTAGTCATCAAGATACTGTTGGCGCAGGAGAAACTGAAACCTACTGTTTCACTACACTAAGTACTTGCAAAAAATTTTATTGCTATACTATTAAAATTTTTAATTAAATAATTTATAAACTTGTTTAGGAATGACTTATGTCTCTTGATACCTAAACTGTAAGGGTACTTAATAGATACTCATTATTTTGTTTAAATATTGTTTTATTAAATGTTGTGAGAAATACAGAAAACCAAAAAATTACTGAATTTTAGTTCTAATAAACTTAGCATCTACTGCTTAGCTTTATTTTCTCATCCCGTGTTAAAACTTTTCTTCATAGTTAATACAATTTGAGTAGTACATGAAAAGACAGAACCTTAGATTAATGTTTCTCAAAGACTGAGTTTGAAATATTCTGCCTACCATTTAGAATATTTTTACCTATCACTGTAGTATATGAGAACTTTGTATATGGAATTAATGTCATTAGTGACATGTTCTGAACTCGTAGGAGTGGTGACATTTTTTCTTTTTCAATGAAATAAAGACTTTTCAAGTATCAGTTCTAGTTAGTAGAAAAACTCTTTCATACCAATAGTAAATTGCATGGCTTAAAGAGATTGCTTATCAACGATGAACTTTGATGACACATATGTGTACTTGGTTAAGAAGAGAAAGCTTATAGACAAAAGTGATGAAAATAAATGTTTAAGTAAAAAAATAGAAAAAACAACAACAAAAACCCAAACATACACAATTGCCACTAAGTCAGTGAAAGATCTATCATAATTCTAAATAAGTCTATTTGCCACAAACTCAAGCTGATGGCAGCATCTTTAAATAGATGTCTTCTTTGTAAGCTGAATCAGTCCTGACAAAGCCTAGTCATTGAATATTGGGAGCTTTCCACTAAACAATTAAAAAACACACAACTTTATCCTTAAATTAATACAAGAAGGTCATGTTTGTTGTTAGCATACAACAATATAGAAGCACATAGATTACAATCATAATATGCTCAAGAACACTTCATAGCTACCCTGTAAATAGCTCTTTCTTTGTCCTTACTGGTTTTGAATTATATCTTAAAGATTTTTATATATAAAACCTCTTTCAAGATAAATTGTAGAAAACTTTATCATTTTATAAAAACTTAATTTAATATTAAAACAAGTATTTGAAAGTCACTGCACTGGTAAGCAATATTATGTGGTTATTCAATTATCAAAATAACTACGTATCACCTTGGAAGCCATACAGTGAAAACTATAGGAGGGTACAGACTGCAAACCCTAAGACTCAACAAACATGGTATTTCATAAAACTAATAAAGTTATCTAAAATCCTTTCTCAAAAGCAAATTAACAATGACATTTACAAGCTCATGACTCATCACTTTTGATAATGTCAATCTCAGAAAAATATTCTTAGAGACAAATCCCAGGAAGGAATTCCCCATAATTTTCAAATAACAAGATACCTTTTCCGGCAGAATGATTGGATTCAAAAGATTGGAAGAAAAACACAATTTATTAGAATGTATCAGTCTTCTAGCAACTGTGGTGAACTACTTCAAGGTTTTATGACATTTTTGGTCAACTTAACTGTGTTTAGATTTGATGACTAGTACCATACAGCTGTTGTGTTTGTGTAAGATATAAGGTCCTCTTTATGCACTCGTATTTAAAGAAGCGATCAGCTTTGTCAGCCAGGAAAGAGAGGCAAATGTCAGGCATTATTATTTCCATATCTTGTCGTTATATCTTGTTCTGTTGTCCAAAGAAGGTAAAAATCACAAATCTGATCTGTAACTTATTAGGCAATAATTTTCATGATGTTGAACATAGCTTTAATCAGCCCAGAAGTGAAAACAGCTTCTGTTTCTTTCTTATTTTTAGGCTATATGACAGTGATATACAGCTACTAATCCTTTTGCAGTCTCCAGTGCTGTTATCTTGCTATAGCCTCAAAAAGTGAATGAGCAAAAAATGAGAACTAAATCATAAAAAGTTTAAATAACTTTTTTTTAAAAGCTAGTCAGAGAAACAGAGGCAGGGTCTTGTTTCTGGAGAGAGAAAAGAAGTATATTTTTTAAATCTTTTAGATTAGAATATTACTTACATTTTCAGTCTAACAGGTCCAGACAGCCAAAACAGATTGACAGTTTCATAATAAAATAGCATTCAATAAGACATACTGTCATTAAAAGTATAATCATGAGAAAACTACATACATACACTATAAACTGCGTTGTGACAGATGGATGGCAGTTCAACTGCAAACTTACTAAAAACAACTAGAAAATTCTAGAGGGTCTCTCATATCACATTTTTAAATCACTTCATTACAGGCTTTTGTATGTGTTTTTATCTTTTATGCTCAGCTGTTAAAAATACAGCACTGTATTCTTTTAGCACTGTGCTATGAACTGGCATCATAAACATGGACAGTAGAATATGACTTGTTTACCTTCTTCGCAAGACAAGTGAGATCAAATAGTGAGCGATAAATAATGTGCATTATTATTTCAGCTTTCTGCAGGAATTTATTATGTAGTATGTTGGTGCAATTGCACAGAAAAAAAGCATTTGCTATTACTAATCAAAGCCTAAACAGGCTCTGATGGTCTAAATCATTGAATTCTAATTGTTGATTTAGTTGTTGCTCTTATGTCAATAGCCATCTCTGTGAACTATGGACAGCTTTCTTCAAGATTTAGGTTCATTTTGAACTCATCTTTTTTAGAAAGTAAGTTTGTTATGGAAATGTATCACCTTTAGCTGTTGAAAAATAAGAAAGAAAACTTTCAGAAACGTTTATTAATTTGTTAAGGACTGCAACAATTGGTTGCTCATGAATTAGTTGGTTTATATGTTCTGATGCTTATATATGCCGTGTACAATACAATTCTCACAATTCCTAAGCTGATAAATGACTCATAGTATGGTTGATTGCCTTGTCAGGTGGGACTAGATGTGGGTTTGGATTTGGTAAACTATGAAAAATTCAGTGCAAAAATGAAATAGGCTTAGAGAAACAAGACACTATGGACCTATTAAACTATTAAACCACTTCAGAAATAAGGTTAGGACAGAAGTTAAAAATTATATGAGGCAAGTGAACTAGTATACAGTTCTGAGAAAGAGTAAGATGCTAGAACAGTCCAATCTGGTTAACTTTATAAGGAAGTTTGTGTTAGAGATTGGATTAGAGATTATAAAAATGTGGATTAGATTCCTTTTCTGGAACCCTAGCACAGGGCTTCCTAAAACTGCAGTTCATTCCCTTCAAGACTTGTTGACTTCTACACTGAATGTTTTGACATTATATCCACTTTCCAATGAGTTGTCAAGCTAAGCCTGTCTTGTCACATCCTTGCTAAGGCCCCACCAAAGAGCTCTAACGTGTGTGTGTGTTGTTATTTCCATATGGTACAGCAGTAAACTGCCAGGGTAAAATGAAGGGGGACCAGTCACAACTGGAAAGAAAATACTGACTGAGCAGGGGAGGCCAATATATGTTTTGCCCAGGAAATATAGGAGAGAGCCACTAGCAGTCTCTGACATTCAGAAATCAAGTAGGTGCTTGCAACCACTCTGAATTTTTTCTTCATGCTCCTGGAAATCATTCACCAATGCAAAAAGTTTTCTTGAACTCAGGAAGGTGTCTAAATCCTGCAGACTGTAAACCAGGTATAAAGTCAAAGATTGATTATTCAGTATATTCAAGCAGAAAACACAAAAAACTTAATTCTTTCAATTCTGCTGTTAAAGACTGTTAGCTCCTTAGTGGTGTCCATTTCAGGATGATGTTGCAGAGGTGAGTGGCGTGGCAAGAGAAACTTCCTACTGTTCATCCTGCCTGAAAAAGAACTTTAATTTCAAGGTCAGCAGAGGACCGTTTCTGTGCACTGATTAGGTGCCCATGTTAGAGGCCTACGCAATCTGTCATGTTAGGGATTGTATGGGAGGGAAAGGTATGATGGGTTAGCCCTTGGCTGGGGGCCAAACCACACATGCCCGCTCACACAATACCTGCCCCCATGCAACCATAGGGGAGAGAATTAAAGGGGTAAATGGAAAAGAGAACTTGTGGGTTGAGATAAGGNTGTACCACTCCCGGAGGCACTCACGGAACGGAGATAACAGTCTGAGCGTCCCAGACCGAGACCCAACTGGGTTGTGGGAGGGGAAAGGCCTTGGGAAAGCGATCCAGAGCCAGAGGAGACCAAAACTGAAAGGGCCTCAGAACCAAAAGGAAAAGGGACAATCCTCTGGAAGGGTCCTCACTTATATACTGGGCATGACGTGTATGTTATGGAATAGATTATTGGTCACTCTGGTTCTCAATCTAGTAACGGAAGAACAAATCCCAGGCTAGCAGCAGGCTGTGCCTCTTTGCTCATCTGCCGACCTTGGCAGCAGCACAAAACATTGGTTCTTATCAGCTTCCTTGTGAGCATAAATCCAAAACACAGCCTCTTGCTAGCTAGAAAGTTAACTCTGTCTCTGCTTAACGCAGGACAAAAGGGTACAGTAAAGAAGACAGTGGAGGCTTTGTAAAGCCAGCTGTTTCTTTATTTACTTCATCAGGTAGCTACCATATGGTATAAGCCCATAGGGTCTTAAAAGACCAGTCATAGACAAGAGATGTGTATTCTAGTCAATTAGATACATTTATTTAGGAAATATTCTAATATTCCATTTTACAGGTGTGAGCAAGTTAGCAATTTGTATCAGCATATTGAAGATTTAATGCTACTGTTGCTGACTTTCAGCATCTAGGAAGCAAAAAGTAAATACTGAATTCTACTAACTCAATCCAGTGTTTGTGGAAGGACAATATGGTAATATTTGGTGACAGGGATATAATCTACAGGCTTTCCCTGATGTCTGGCAGGTGAATGTACATTGAGGAGATGCTGTAGAGACTTTTGAGATGAGCCACACAGGCAGCAGCTGTATCTAATGAGCATGCATACTTCAGCCTGCCCCTAGAAATGGTGTTAGCCATTCTTAATATGTTTCACAACACAAGTTGGTAACCAGACTATTCAGTCTATTCTCTCTCTCTTGAAAACTGGACAGCAAGTGTGGATTTTGTCTGAGAATGGATAGGCTACAGACTAAAATCAAACAATATTACATCTCTCTCTTTAACGCTGGAAGTAGTCAACAGTAAATTAAATATAAATCAGGTTCTACCACAAGAGTCCTTGTTTTTAACAGAGTAGCATAGTCCATCTTTACAGTTGCCTCAGTAGTAATACGATCAAATTAAATTTGTATGTTTAATTCAATATTATTTTTGTTGCTGTTGTTGTTACCTGAGACCAAATTACTAGTCCAGGGAATGCTGGAAGACCATTAGCCTCCTAAGGTATACACTGTCATACAAACTTTTAATAGCTGTTTCAAAAAAAAAAAGTTAGAGAACAATTGTGGGAATAACTGACACACAAAATCAGCTTATTCCTATTTCATCTGTTTAACTGAATTTTGCCCTGAAGCAAGTGCATTTATATCATGTCTATAAATCGTTGTCTTTGACATAAGAATAAATGTTTCAATTAATCATTAATGTAGATATCCTCTTCTTGAAATTCTATCCTGTCCTCACTGATAGACCCTACAGGAACTAAGAACTCAATTATCAATGCAATTGCTATCAATCAGGCTTCTACAGATGAAGCTGCAGTTCAGACTTCAATAATTTCACAATGAATTTGCTATGCTCTTCTATAATAGTAGGGCTATGTAGGTATTACGGGTCCTGTTGGAGTCTGACAACTAACTATTGGGATGGAATTGCAACTTCCAAACTAATCCATCTCTACCTGAGATGCTCAGTATCACTGGGAAGGGCTTGGCTCTGTCTTCTTTATTTCCTTCCATTGCATATTTACACACACTGATAACCCCCTTCCTCCCAAGCCTCCTCTTCTCTCTAAACAGTCACAGCTCTGTCAGCTTCTCTCAGTTTGACAGATGCTCCGAGCCCTTAATCACCTTAGTGGCCCTTAGTATGTCAATGTCTATCTTGTACTGGGGAGCTGAGCACTGAACACAGCACTACAGTTGTGGCCTCATCAATGCTGAGCAGAAGGGAATGATCACTTCCCTGCACCTTCCTAATCTATGCCAGAATACCACTGGGTTTCTTTGTCCAACAGGAACCTCAGCTCCTTTTCTGCAAAGCTACTTTCCAGACTGGGGGCACACAGTGCATCTTCTTTCCCAGAAGCAGACTTTGCATTTCCCTGCTCAAACTTCATGAGGTTCCTGTTGGCCCATTTGCTGGCTTGTCAGGGTCTCTCTGAACAGAAGTACCCCCGTCTGGTGTTTCAGACAGTTCTCTCAGCCTTGCACCACCTGCAAACCTGCTGAGGGTGTGCTCTGTCCCATCATCCATGTCATTAATGAAGTTGTTAAATAGCATTGACCCCAGGATCAAACCCTGAGGTAAGCCACTAGTGATGAGCTTTCAACTGGACTTTGTGCTGCAGTTATTTAGTCCCAGCAGCTCAGCCATTTTTCAATGCACTTGTCTGCTCATTTATCTAAGCCATTCTTCATCAGCTTGTCAATAAGGATGTTACGTGAGACAGTGTTGAAAACTCTGCTAAAGTCAAGATAAATATCCACTGCTATTACCTCATCCACTGACAAGTTATCTCCTCACAGGATATCAGGTAAGGAATGATTTCTGCTTTTAGTCTATGCTGCCTACTCCCAATCACCTTCTTGTCCCTCATGTTTGTAAACATCTTCCAGAAGTATTTGCTCCATTGCCTTCCCAGCGGTCAAGGTCAGGCTGAGCGGTCTGTAGTTCTCTGGTTCCTTCTTGTTCTTGAAGATTGCTTTCTGACAGTTCTCAGGAATCTCTAATGACTGCCAGAACCTTTCAGTGGTAATCAAGAATCACCTCACAATGACATCAGCCAGGTCCCTCAGCACTCATGAGTGCATTCTGTCATGTCCCATAGGCTTGTTTATGTTCAGTTTGTCTAAATGTTCCCTTATCTGATCCTCATCTACATAGGGTAAGTCTTGCTCAAGACTTTCCTGCTGATGTAAGAGACCTGGAATTCCTCAAAGCAACTCTTACCAGTAAAGACATATATGAAGAAGACATTTTTCAAATATCTTCTCACGAGGTCATCTGCCCCATTCAGCAGTAAACCCATTTTTTCTCTAGTCTTCATTTTCTTGCTGAATTACCTGTGGAAACCCTTCTTGTTGCCTTTCACATCAATTTCTAGTCTCAGCTCCAGGTGGGCTTTTCCTTTCCTAACCCCATCCCTGCATACCTGGAAAGTGTTCCCATATTCCCAACTCTTGTTTCCACCTATTGTATACTTTTTAAAATATGTCCTAGTTTTGCCAGGAGCTCCTTGTTCATCCATGCAGGCATCCTCTCTTCTTTCTTGACTTTCTGCACACTGAGACGGAGCATTTGAGTTTGGAGGAGATAACTCTTGAAAAATCAGACAGTTATTGTAGACCTCTCTTCTCTGCAAGGTTATCTACTGCAGCATTCTTCAAAGCAGGTCTCTGAATAGGCCAAAGTCTGCTCTCCTGAAATCCAGGATTGTGATCCTGCTACTTGCCTTGTTCCCTCCTCTCAGGATCCTGAACTGTCGCGTCACATGGTGTACTAGGTCTGGCTTCGATTGCGTTACTTCTTCAAAGCAAACCTTATTGTTGTTATGTTTTAGATTTGTGACCAATGTGTTGATAACACAGCAACATTTCATCTGTTGCTGAGCAGTGTTTGTAGAGTTCCAAGGTTTTCTGTTTCTTGCTCTGTGTCCCGCAGAGAGTAGGTGGGGGTGGGCAAGAGGCTGAGAGAAGGTACAGCTGGGAGAGCTGGCCCAAACTGACCAAAGAGATGTCCTACACCATATAACGTCATGCTCAGCAATAAAAACTGAGGGAGCAGTTTTCCAAGATTGACATTGCTCAGGTACTGGCTAAGCAGCAGTTCACTGGAGGTGAGTGATAGCTTTTGCATCACTTGGTATTTTTGGTTTGGTTCCCCTTCCACTTCCCCCCCCCCTTTTTTTTTTCCCTTACTTATTAAACTTTCTTTACCTCAGCCCACAATTTTTGTCAATTTTACCCCTATGATTCACTTCCCCATCCCACTGGGTAGGAGTGAGCAAGCACCTGTATGGTACTTACCTGCCTAGTGTGGTTAACTCACAACACATGGTCACTGCAGTCAAGGCTGTTCCCAGTCTGAAGATCCCCAAACAGTTCCTTCTTGCTTGCAAATATCAGGTCTGCTGCAAGTGAAGTTAGAGCTAACATAACAAATATGTACTCTCCTTGGGACAGTTGAGAAAAACTTTTTAATCACTTAAGGTTTGTTAGATTTACCCTTGAAGATGGGAACATCCTGGAAAATAATCAGTATGTTTGGGTAGTCAGCCAAATTAGTGATTAGCACCATCTGAAAGTTACCTATCCTCATTTTAATACAATTATAATACTAATAATCACACCTCCAAGTGTCAGGACAGCTCTCCTGAATTAAGACTCCCACTTACCGAGCATGTGTAGTAAATTTAAGGAACACTGTGTTTTTAATCTAAGAGAGGAAAGAAGTAAACAACTGCAGTTAAGAAGAGATAAAAACTAACCAATGTTGCAAAGTAAACGGAATAAACATTTTCAGCTGTATAAATACACAATGTGACTGAAACTGGGTGTGCTAGCTTTGTGGAATTACCACCTAGCACCCATCTTTACGCAGACCTGCCATAAACAATATCTCAGCTCTGTGTATATACTGGCTTATTGCATACTGGGTGACAAACTCTGCTTGTGAGACAAGAGGTCCAGCAGAGTATTTCCCTACATGGTCATCTATGTCAGGATATATTAATCAGTGTTCTGTAGAAACCTGCCACAATGCTTGTGTCCTGTTATGCCATCCCTCCAGCATATGTCAGGATGGTTGAAGTCCCCTATGAAGACCAGGGCCCATGATCAAGGGGTTTCTTCCAGTTAGCTGAAGGAAGCCTCATCTGCCTCCTCTATAGTGCTGTCCTGTAGGTGTTTCTCATTTGTGTGCACACACTTGAGGTGGGCCCCTTCAGCAATTTTTCTTTGGTTTCACAAACACTCACATCCACATCTGCCTGCACGTTTCCTTACCAAACCAGTCCACCAATTCCTCTCTCAATTGCAGGTCATCATCTTCCTCTGCCATCAGTACTAGTTTAAAGTTCTCTTCACAAGTCTGGCAAAGATAATTTTACCTCAGTCAAAGGCACTAGCTGAAGGCTTTGTGGATATTCCTTCATGACTTTTTTGAGCTATGGCATTTACCACAGCATGAATATAAATATAACTATCAGTGACGGAAGGCAGTATAAAACACTCTGTCTTCTTGGCTGATGTTCAGAATATTTTACATTTGTTATTTCTGGAAATTTGAGACCAAGCAGTACTAAGAAAAATGTCCTCTTTTTTGATAAATGTATCATACCTCTTCATTAATACCTAGAACATGTTTCCAATTACATAATGAAAAATTATGTCTGCAGGTTTTCCTTTTTATTTGGAAAAATTGTCTAGAACTTATGTAATTTGCAAATGTTTGTCATTTAATGAGATACATCTTTGAGGTATATTACTACAAGATTAGAAATATGCATGCATGAAACTACCTAAAGTATAGAGACCCACTGCACTGGGGAGTTATTCCCAGAAATAACATACAAACTAGTTGATGTTGGCAGGAACACTTTTACAGTTACAGAAATTAGCTTTTCTTTTCTGATTATAATATTTCTGTAGGTACACAAAATAAGCTTTCCCCCTTAACATAAGTGAAAATACAAGAAAATATTCCTTTTTTTTCTTAGTTGCTTTTTAAGCATAAGTTTCCATGATTGGCTGAAATTATATCAAAATCTTAGTCAGATTGCAGGAGGCATCTCTAACAAAGTTAATATTTCCCTCAGAGTATAATATCAGAGAGCCTCAGGCAATGCTGTGTAACCCCCTGAAGCTTCTTGTTACCAGACTGTGTATTATGCAGGCTTACATTTTCATAGTTCGGTTAACAAGTCAAAGAGATATTGGTACCTTGCATCTAGTTTTGCACTCCATTAGAATACCTGTAAGTGTCTCATTTTAGATTTTAGACTCTCTGTATCCAATACTATCTGCAATTATTTGGCCCCTAGGTTTCTCCTTGAATCCGTCCTCTGCTGTCTTTTTCTGCTCTTGTTCCCAGTGACATTTTCTACTCCATAGCTTCCAGCTATCCCTCAACCACAAAGGTAGTTGAAGCAGCTTCCAAAAATACCAGCTCCCAGGAGCAGCCCTTCTGTGCTTAGAGTATAAAACGGGTCTCCACTCTGTGTAATAAATGAATTCATGATTCTCAATTCCCAGCTGACATTAGCAGCAGCAAGGAGCAAGAAGTGAGGTAATGTTAATTTCTGCAGGTATTGCCAGAAAACAGATAGGGAAAGCTTGAAAGGTCAACATCTGCTGTCATGCAGGAAAGATGCAAAATTTGATTGGCCAGTAAATGTCAACACCATGTTCCAAAATCTACATGCTATCCTTTCAATTTAGTCTTAGCTTGCAACCCAGCTAGTGATCATGCAGCATGTTTTAAAAACCCTTGAGGTTGAAAACGGAGTTGTATGATTGCCTTCCCATGGCAATAAGGCACTTGTAGATTACAAACTTGTCATTTAATCAGCATAGTAGGTAGTACAACTCCTGTGATTTTTTATATCAATTTTCAGGGAATGCTGAAGAATTAATGATTATATACCATAAAGAACTGCAGTTCCAACTGTTGCCATGGTATTATGTACTCCTCTTTTTTAAAAGCAGTGACTAGAATGTAAAACAGATAATGAATCTAATTGATTGTACCCTGCACCTCACAGAGATGCTTCATTTTTGTCTCTGCTTTGTTCTTTATTTTCTCTCACAATATATCAGATGCAAAACTATATTGTTTATCACATTGGTGGCATTAATTTAGAGGAGAGCAGATGCACTTTCTAAAGCAGAAATATGACCAGTTCTGAGCAAATGAGAATGAAAATTATATCTTTGTCTAGATGGCAAATAGCAGCAGCTGTTGGAAAGCATATTCTCAGCTTATGTTTAGTTGAAATTTTTCTGCAAGATCCAGCAAGACCTGTCTATTTTACTTATTCCTTTATTTTAATGGCACTGTATTTCATGTACCTGTAGTGAAATGCACTGAAAAGAGCAGGACTGAGGCTTTGGCACAAGCTTTTCTCTTATACTGCCACTTATTTTGCCTCTCATTGATCTAGTCCTACATGCCAAGTCTATCTAAGAGCTCCTCTCATCACTTGTCCTCCTTATCTCAGACACAATCACTGAAGCAAAGAACCTTAATCTACCTTTTAAATATAATTAGATGAGTAATTCATATACGGGTCTGCTCATTATTGTTTTTCTTTAAAAATCCCTCTCCCCCAAAGTTATGTGTAGTAGAAATGGTACATCTGCTCACACATACATTTAGATTGTTAACGATTCTTTTGAACATCTGTTATACTGTTACTGAACAGTTGTGGTTTCTTTAAGAAGTCACAAGGGACTGGACCTGCATCACCTTAATCTTGGCTATTTTTTGGGGAAAAACACCTCTGGGAGCCCTTTATGTGTACGGTGTCATAATGACACAAACTTATGGCTCACCATTTCATCCTTTCCTTGCCCATTATGTTGTTGATTAGTCTGTGCTGTTATTCACTACTGGAACACTAACTACTTCATATTTTTGTTTCATTGCTCACCAATCAGCTGTACCGAATATCAAAATGCCACAACTATAAAGCCCCTTAGTTAAACAGGATATGTGGCTGAACAACAGCTAGGTTGAGAACCTCTCATCAGAAAAAAATCATGTGGTCTAGGAAATGCTGGTAACAATTTGTATAATAATGTGTCAGAAGAAACAAAAAGTAACAAACCATATTCATATATGGGAGGAGAGAAATGGCAACATCATGCATTCACAAGCAAAAGGGTTTGCTGAAGCAATAAAACAAAAGAATTTAAACTGAAGTCAATCAGGCCAACAGTTACTGTACTGTAAGAGATACGGGGTCTGCTGAGTCTGATGAGGCAGAATGTTCCAGAATTTGTTTTAATTCTCAAATAAATTATCTGTAAGGTATTTTGAGCAATAATGAATAGCTCTTAGACTGATTGTTTTCTTGCTGGTTGTACCATGCAAGAAAACGCTGCAGTGATTTATGTTGAAGAATTAATATGGGCAGAATTGCTACTGATATCTGGGACAGACATACATAGCTAATAATTGACCATCAGCATAGTTTTCACCACGTGTGCCACTGAAGCTACTGTTCAACGCTGGTAAAAATTGAAAGAATATAGATGGAGGACAAGAATCCATGGCAGATGTTGTACCTAGCCTCACTCCATTCTGATCTGATAAAAGTTAAAACCTAGGCAACTGCAAATTCATCTCTCAGATACTGATATTTTAGACTTGGAAGCCTCTATTCTTATGCTTGAACAAGGGATGGAAACAGCTTTACTAGGCTTGATAAATGATGATGAGCAGACATGCATTCTTATCTTCCATAGCCTTTCTGCAACATTAACTCTCTCCACAAGAAAATTACCTTTTTTTCCACCTGACAGAAATTCTGGGAATCAAAGGAATTGCTTAATGTGATTTAGGGCCTTCCTGAGGAATGTACCCAGAAAGTATGCCCAGAAACCTCCAGATCCAGATCTTCCATTTTACAGAGTTCCATGGGGATCAGTTCTCTCCCCTACTTGACATTTCTCTGAAACTTTTAAAAGAACTGTTGAGGTAAAGTCCTGAAATACATAAATGCTGGTAAAATGCAGATAAAACACAACTCCATATATTATTCATTATGCATGACTGTATAACTACTGCCGGTATGACTTCATGCTCAAATAAGATGAGCTACAGTTGGTTAAATTTTATCTCTAGAATGGCAAAAAAAAATGATACAGGTTAAAAAGTTAGCAGTACCAAATTTTCTAGCTAATTTACTGCTAGTGCTCATTAAAGAAGATGCATGCCATTCTGACAGAATATTTCTTGATGCAAAACATCTCTTTCTAGTTTAGTACAGCATTGCAGGTTTTAGTAAATTTAGACTCAGTTTTAAAGCAAATGGTTCCCACAGCAACAAAGCTACTAAAGATCTACACCCAATCTTCTCTCTGCTGTGTGTTGCAGCTTCAGATTCAAGGGACATTAGTATGAAACCAGCAGTACACAAATTATTCTGAGAGAGGATGCAATGGAGTTTTCAGATCCATCAGATTCATAGTTTAGTCTTGCCAAGTCTGAATTTCACAGATAACTTCTAATACAGAGCAAAGGGGGAAAATTTTAATGGTTTGGAAAGCCATTCAAACTAAGTAAATTTTAAAGGCACAATTTATTTGTATAGCATATGTGTTATTTTGTTCATTCTCTTGTGTATTCTTGGGTAAAATGTGCAGGTTTTATGTGATTTTTTTCCAGTTCTTGCAATAAGTATATAAAGACTACTGAAATAAGTCTAAATTCATCACATTCTGAGTTGCCTTTTGTTCCAGTGATTTATATCCTGAAAATCAAATTTTGTTTCTAGTTTAAAACTACCTCACTTTCCAAGCAGTAGACCTTTTAGCTTTGATTGCTAAATTAGAGATATTTGCAGTATTCAGGCATTAGTATTTTTAACTCTGACTTGTGCACTACTGGACTAGTGTAGATGCACTTCATATATCTCATTCCTGTCTTTCATCAGTATTTATTGAAAGGGCAAGAGTCTCACACTTCAGTTATATATCTGAGGCTGTCTGTTGGTATCTTCTTAACCTAAACTCCAAGTATCAGGAACATTGCAATATCCAACTTCTACTTCATTTATGAGACTGATTCCTATTGTGAGAGACTTACAGCATTATGACACTTGTGAGGATTCCTGCACGTGGAGACATGGAATTTTCAAGTGGAACTGGATGACAGACTTTTTTCATGCGAGGAGAAAAATAACATTGCAACTATTTTCTCTTGTAAATGAATTGGAGATAAGACTGATCAGAGAGAAACAGTGACTTAGCAGCAGCTATACATTTGTTTCCCATTCTACCAGCACATTTTCAGCTTCCAGCAGACTGTTGCAGTCCACGTTTAATGACAATCTTAGTGGCCAAGCTATCTTTCATTCCAGAAGGAATTACACTAAATCCTTCCTGAATATAGCAATGTCTTCAAGGGAAGGAAATAATATAGCAAGAAATTTACTAGATTTGCCAGTATCTTCCTGTTTACTTTACTTTTCACTCCTTTTATCTATCGCACATCACTTACAGACTCAAAATAATAATGTGTTTACTGTTTAACTGAAGCGAACCCCTTTTGGACTGGTTGCCTTAATTTTGCAGTTAAGAGATCTCAGCAAATCACAGAGCAAAGAACCATCACGAGTCCTTAGTGGACCGTGACACTTACCTACAGAATTTTAAATTAGAATCTGTCTGAAGCACGTTCTATATTAATTTTTTTTCTGTACCTGGTAGTTTATACCGTGTGTCCATGTGAAGCATCAGTATGACTTCAGCCATTGTATTCATATAAATAACTCATGTTTGTATGGCACCTTACAGTCATGAAAGCAAAATTGCAACCTCTGGTGGATGAATGAGTTATGAAACTGCCAGTTTACTGTATAGAATTATAAATGAAAGCATACATTATCACGCTGTAAAAATAATAAGTACATAAAAAAATTTTAATTAATAATTTTGAATTGTCATGGATATCACTTGTGATGGGATAAAGGCATTTGAGTTATGGGAGTTTTTTATTTATTTCCATAAGTAATGAGTAATTTTTCCAGCTCATTAAGAAAATTTTGGGCAATATTTTTATTAGAAAAGTAGACAGGTTACTATTTTGTAATGTCCAGTACAGATATTTATTAATTTAGTCATAGAAAAAACATCTTAAAGTCTCATAATATAAGCACTTCTGTAGTTTAGTTAACAAAATTAAATGACATGACATGACATGACATGACATTCTAGTTACTGCCTTCTTCTGCTGTACATAATGTAATTACAAGAATTGGCATAAATACATAATTTCTCTCCTTCCAATAAGTTGCTTAGTAAACAAAATACTAAATTATTAGTTGAATGGGGAAATTCTGTTGATACAGATGTGTTTTAAGCTGAAAGACATGAGGGAAAACTTACCTCCCCTCTCCACCACTTGACTTATTTTTCTAATCATTCTCAATATCGAGAAGGGTTTTTTTTTGTTTGCTTTGTTTTTATTAAGCTTAAAACCAAGAGATTATTACAATTTCAAAATAAACCATGCTTCTCTTTAATTGTGTTACAGTAGTTACAACCCAGACACTACACTACAGCAAATTTAAAAGTTAATCTGACTAACTAAAATGGGACTGGCTTCTTCGATTTTCATTGCCCAAGATAAGAGGAGACCTGCAAAAAGTGGAACAAGGAAATTGCGTTTCAGACTTCTGTTAGTTTGAACAGATGAAATAGCTATTAGTGACAAAGACAGAAAGAAATGTGCTTGTTTAAAATGCAAAATTGATTTAACAGTGTCTCCTGCAGAAACAGTTAAAAAACTTGATGTTGTTCTTGAAATTAGCTATTGAAACCAAATGATAAGTCTTTTTCTAGATACATATCATGAAACAGAACAAAGCTTGGAGTGTTAATTGATGTAATAAAATTAAGTACTCAGAAGTTCATTGAAGAGTTCACTGATGAACAAAAGCGATAAAAGACCTTTCTTAAAAACAAAAAATGCTTGTATGTACCAGATTTCAGAAGAATTTTCTCCTAATATAGACTGGGGTCTAGTGCTATGGTATTCAGTATAATTGTTGAAGCTGCAACTAATTCAGCTCAGTTTTTAACACTGAAGTTGAACAAACCTCCTCTCTCAACCCTGCATTTTGTAGACAAGAATGATACAAACACTTTGCACATTCATAGAATCATATCATAGAATCACAGAATGGTTTGGGTTGGAAGGGACTTTGAAGATCATCAAGTTCCAACCCCCCCTGCCGTGGGCAGGGACACCCTCCACTAGCCCAGGTTGCTCAAAGTCTCATCCAGCCTGGCCTTGAACACCTCCAGGGATGGGGCATCCACAGCTTCCCTGGGCAACCTGTTCCAGTGTCTCACCACCCTCACAGTGACAAATTTCTTCCTAATGTCTAGTCTAAATCTACCCTCTTTCAGCTTTCACGTTAATTTAGTGAAAGTGTTATTTTCAGGAGGGAAAGACAAAAATTGGAAACAGCTTTTATTTTGAGGTGTTTTTTTTCTTAAATACTTAGAACTGCACAAATATTTCTATTCAACAGAATACTTCAGTCCCAGGTAAAAGGAAATCAAGGATTCTATTTTTTGTGAAACAGACAGATTGTATAAATCTGTTTAGATAATCTTACAATATCAGCAGGAAGATAAAACGACTTCCATTATCCTCTCACGTTGTTGTAGTGTGGAATTTAGTTGAAATACAATAGCAACTGGAAAAAAAAAGGTCTTTTATTGGTTAACAACCTACTTTACACAAATAATGTTATTTAATTGAAATAAGATATCAGGAGAAAAAACCTTAGTAATAGAAGAGTATAAAAGGCAAAGTCTTACCAATTAATAAAGCACCAGAGGCTAACAGTGAGTACAAGCAATCAAGACCATACAAAATAAAAAAGAAGGCAGTGTAATCATCTGATACACTTGGCAGAACAGGTTGGTGAAAGGTCCCTCACCTCTGCGTAATGTCTTGCCCTGGAGCACAAGGAGGAATACAGCTTTTTCTACAGCAGTATTCTTGTTTTCTTGTTCTCCTGTTGTCTTCCAAAACCAATAAACAGAAGTCTTTGTAAGTCTAGGTGTAAACACTAGATACATTATACCTTGCCGTGTAAGAAGCAGTTCCTTCTTTTCTATTTGAAATGCAAGTTCCTTCTTTTACGTTAATTTTTTTCATGAGAATAACCACAGGGAAATTTATATGTGTGCCCATTCATTGTCAGTACAAACGTGGTAGCTCCACATCAGCATAACTTTTTTTTTTTTTGGTAGTACTGTTTTAAGAGAAAAAATGCTGAGAACACTCTGGTTTTCTTTAACATAGTTTCCCATAATGAAAAAATACCTTTTTATTTTTTTTCTTTTTACCTTAAGAAAAATCCTGCAAATAATTATGCTAAATTTTAAGTTTGTCATGCATTCTTCTGACTTTTTTCCAAGGTCATAAGATACTCTACCTGTAATTATTTGACTAAACATATTTTTAAGAGATTTGTGTTATTGCAGAAGGATCATTCAAAATAGAGGAGGGCTTTTATCATGTTTTCTAAATAGAATAAATAATTTTAAGATTTTTGTTATATATTCACAAAATACTATAGAACAAATGGAAACTGGTATAAATCTCCACAGACACAAAATATTTCAAGTTATACAGCCTCTTACATACTTTTTGATCCCCGAGCAGAGATCCTTCTTAAAGCATACCCCATTTACCACATTACCACTAAAATAACTGATCATCGGTTGTAAAATGCATTTACATTTAATATATTTGGAGATGGTACCTTGAAGAAAATTGTGCTGTGTTTTGAAGAGAGTTTTGAAAGCCACATTCCGGCTGCTAAACTGCTGCCTTAGACATATCGTATTTTGTGTTTCACAAAAGTGACAGTATGAATTTCTGCCTTTAATAAGTAGCTGTAATTTCGTCTAATGTTGACGCATACTGCCTGTGCTCATTGTCTCTTGAAATCATATTACCTAACAAGTTATTTATTAGTCATTTAAGGAACTCCAAAAACATTTAAAGCACGGCAGTACAGAATATTTTCTGACATAATGAATAATAATTATTCTGATAGGCAATCCAGTTTTGGGGAAATTCTGGAAAATCTTTTTTGAGTACTGTAATAATCCTGCAAAAGTAAGAACTGTGGATGTATACTTTTACAAAATCTACAAGCAAACTAAAACAAAGAAATTGGCTTAATAATTAAAGGAACACTCATCAAATTTTATTGTAGTGATTAAGACTGATATCAACAGTAGTTTCAATACTACATTTAATTTCCACAGTTTGGATGCATGAGATGTGAGCAAAATGTCCTAGGAAATAGTATACCTTCCCCTATATTCATATACAAAATGGAGAAAAGGTCTTCTGTTGTTTAAGAAAATGGACCAGCTAGCTTACGTGATAAAAATGCTTCCAGTACTTGTCTTCCTCAGAATAATGAACGATACCAGAAACTGAACTAAACTTTTCACTTGACCAAACTGAGACTATTTAAACTGGAAAGCACCAACTTTCTCACTCTCTTCCCACTGGAATGTAGCAAACTGCTTTATATTGACATAGAAGTAGTCATAGCAGGGTGAACAGCAAAAACACCTATTAAATAAAAATAATTTACTTGGACTTTCAAGATGCCTTTGATAAAATCTTTCACACAAGATTATTAAGGAAACAGAAGCCACAGAACAAATGATAAACGTTCTGTTTTATATTAGAAAATGACTAAGAGATAGGAAAACAAAGGGTAGATATGTGTTCATTTTCAACATGGAAGAAGGTTAATAATGAGATGCCCCGGGATTCTTACTAACAGTAGTGGTACTTGACACATTTATTACACACTTATTAATGTCCTGAAGAAAAGGATAAACAAAAAGATGGACTAAAGTCTCTTACTGAAAGTTATGTAGGTCAAGAATGAAAAAGCAGGAAAGAATTCCATGCATAAACAAACCAGAGAATGAGCTAGCATAACACCAAAGGAAATTTCTAAGGCACAAGCAAAGGTGGATATGGGATCTGGCCACTTTACATTAATTCATCCATATTGATACCTCCCAAATCAATATCAATTACTAAGGAAAAGAATAGCATCATGATGGACAATTTATTCAATGTAAATCTTCAATGTACCTAAGAAAACAAAAAAACTGCAAAGCAAATAAAATGTTAATTTCTACTGAAGAACAATAGTGGACTGAAAATGTATTACTACATTTTTGTAAGGATTGTTAACATGCCATTAGAAAAGTTCTAGAGAAGTCACAAAAGAACATGGAGTAAGATAAGATACGGGGAATGATTTAAAAGATTAGAACCATAGATTTATCATAAATTATATAGAAATTTTACTGTAAAATTATTGTAAATAATGGAAAAGTTGAGTGACTCATAGTAATTCATATTACTAGGATAAATTTCACCCAAAAAAACCTAAAAGGCAACAAAACTAAAAGTCATACCAAGAAATTCTTTGTATAAATTACCTGTTGTCACACTGCACTTCTTATCAGGATTAGGCCATTAAAACAATTAGAAACTCTTTCAATTGGAGCTAGAAATATTTTCACAAAACATTAAAAAATCTTTCTAACAGAATTATGAACCCATGGAACGTGTTGCTGAGGAAGACTGTGGAATCTCCATCACCAGGGGTCTCACAAATAGATTCAACATCTGTCAACAATACCATGCTGTTCTTTTCTGCAGGTGTAAGAGGATTAAATTACATTCTGATTTTTCCACCAGCTGTATCATCCCATTAATTTGGTCTCTACTCTGGCACCATAAACAAAACAAGACTCTTTAAGTCTAGTAGAGCCCAGGCACACAGAGAGCACTCTTAAAATAATCACAGAACTTGTTTTATTAAAACTCAGCAAATAGCACTAAAATCCTTGGAGGGGCAGGGGAATAACTATATCTAACAGGAAAATTTGGGCAACAGGGGAAGCTGGTGCAGGAGAGAAGACACTTCATATGTTTATTGAGGAATTATTACAAGGGAATTTTGTGAGATGTTTTTCACTTTCTCAGCAAGCTTCATCTTATTATATCCACTAAAAAGCCAGAAATTGGTTTTATAAAAAAGAAACACTCCAGTGAAATTCAATGAGAATCTGTTCTGCATAAAGAATGCAGTATCTATCCCTGCAATGCAGAGGTATTTTTATTTTATATCATTGCGCAAAGTTTGTTTTTTAATACTGCAAAACTTCAAAACATCCACAAGTGCAATCAATACTGTTCCATTTTAAACACATTTCTGTGTGAAATTTCACATTTGCTCTTTACAGGTACTCAAGAAAGTCCATATTTTAATTAAGGTCAAAATGTTACCATTCCCATCAGTGAAGACTCTGTAGGAGATACCTTTGGATCTGAAATTTCAAGTAATTTCAAAAAGCTGCTATGATTCAGCTTGGATCTCTATTTGCATGTTTGCCCAGTACCCTTCTGGGTACTGCCATATATGTGATTCATAGGTTTTGTTATCTGGATGGTTTTTCAGATACTAAGGAGAGTTCAGTTATTTCAAATACTTATGGCCAACATTATCCATGTTAACACTAAAGGTCCAGCTGAAGGTGAGTAGTTTGCATCTCAGAAGAGCTGGCTGAAAGTGCAAGACTGGGAGACCAAACTAAATACTGCAATAAAAAGAATTTTTCTTAGCCTTTGTCCTGGTCAGATATGTTGAATGTGGGCATAGTAAATAGCCGAATAGATTACTATGAACTAAAACACCTCTTTCTTCTTTAGAAAATGTCTCTTCAGAAAGTGTAAGGAACCTCTGTTGGAAAAAAGAATAAACAAAATAAAACTTTTTTTGACTCTGGAATACTTAATTACAGAAGTATTTGGTTATGAAAAGAATGAAATCTTACTTGTTTTTAATATGTTTTCTTTGCAGTAAACCTGTATTTTCTCGGTTGGTGTTTAATGTCAAGTTTTTTTCCCTATGGTAAACACATGTCAGAAGACAATTAGGAGCAAAGGCTAAAATTTTTTATCTAGGGTACCTAAAACAAAGGCATATGAGTCCATACTTCATCAACTGAATAAATTACTTAATAGGCAGAAGGAAAAAAGACCTAAAGTCTCCACTGATTTCCTTGTTGGCAGTGGGTTTCTTATTGCTGTTATTTCGTGCACCAATCCTGACATCACCTCTGACTCTCACAAAATTTCAGTATTTCTTATTACTACTACTCTTACATAGTATTATTTCCCTTAATGATACCTTAAAATGGTATGCTTTTCTTAGCCATTATTTCTAAATTCTACCACCATTGTGTGATAATGCTGTTCAATTTGACATAAAGTTATTGTCTTTACCCTGGGAACAGGAAAGACAACAGTATCTGACAGAACTGCACCAGGAATGGAAATCTAGGCCTGAGCCAGGAAAGGAAAGTGAAGAAAGTATGTTCCAAGTTTAGCACTTCCTTTTACTCCATCTTCCCTCACCCCTTGCTCCCAATAGTACTGTACCAGGAGAGCTGTATCTGGTGTAGGTTCAGGCTCTAGGTTTAAAAAGTGCTAGGAGTGGAGCAAGCAGTCTTTCCAAGATTTCCAGTGTTTATTCTAGACAGTTTTAGCTTTAAAAATCTAGATTCCTGATTCAGCGAGGGACCTATTCAGACCACTGCAAAGATGAGGATGGTTCCACATCACTAGACTAAGGTACACCCTCATGGATTTGTTCTGAGGTCTAGACCCTACATGTGTCAATATGTTTCTTGGGTTACTACTCATCTTCCACTAGCAGCAGTAGGAGGAAAAGACTAACAACATTTGTTGTTAGGTGCTAAGCAACTTGCAGGATGTTGCCCCAGAGTGTACACAAAGTGCTTGGCTTCAGTCTCTCATACATGTTATTAACCAAGAATAGAACAGGAAGTGTAATTCAGGAAAACGTTATTTGAATAAGGATATAAAAATTATCTTTAATTTTTTTAGCCACACTAGTGCATAACTGAGGGCAGAATTTGCCTCAAAATTTATCTTGTTGCTTTCTAACGGACACATCATACATCAGCAGGAAAAAAATGTTTTATCATACAGACAGTTCTCTATTATCATTTGACTCTGCTTAAAAATAATAGATCAAATTCCTCTCTAGAGCACTACCATTGAAGTCAGCAGACTTATGCCAAGGATGAATCTGACCCAATATTATTTTCAAGCTGAGATTAGAGAACAAGTGAACCAGCAAAAGACAATTAAGTCGGTGATGCACTTACTATCTTAAGTATGCAAGCAATCTGAAAGCCACCATAATGCAGTTCTTATTCACCAGGCATGCAAATAAATCAACTTTAATGTCAATAAAGTCAGTAATGACAGATTTTATCACTAAGTTATAACTAGGCAATAATGATTGGGAAAAAGGCAAGTAGCTCGCAGCAACTGAAGTGATTTTTTATTTTGTCCTAGGTGAAGCCAAGGGTAACTGAAAAGACTGGCCTTTACTACCTCTATTATTAACTGCAAATCATTCTTGTCATGTTAGAAAGCAGATCATTTTTTTTCCCAAGTATTACTCACTGTTACGGTGTGCCTCACGCCACGACCTCTTTCAGAGGTGCTGCAATCCATTTCCAATTAGCCTCTGCATATTAGAAAGGCGCAGTTTTATTTTAAGGGAATTAGGACCAGAATTATATTTCTATTTCTTCTATAAATGTAGTTACTGATTTAATTCATGCATCAGCTGTGATCACAGAAATCAGAAAACAAATAAAAAGCCAACCTGAGGGTGACTTAACACCTTACAGGGAGCAGTCCTACATTAAATACTATTAGACAGCTGCAGCATTCCACTGGCAGTGGCTGCATTTCAGTGGAGTAAAATATTAGAGGTGATAAGCATCTTATTTAAAATGTTTCTAAATTATTTGATAGAGGGACATAACAAAAATACCAGCTATTATTTTTCTTGATGTGTAGAAGAAGGAGGAACTCAGATACATTTTTTTTTCAAAACACTATTATATTAAGCAGGCAGATGATCTACTGATAGTTTAAACTCACATAGCCACTTTAAAAGCAAACAAACTTTTTCAACTGTTTAAAAAATGTGATTTATATGAGTTTGTACAATCATATTTCTGTCTCTGCATCTTAACCAAAAATAGTACACATTTTTTGTTATGTATGAAGTTGTTCTCCCTATGGGTTATGTTTAACAATGGTTGATTGCTATGTTTCAGTAGTTTTGGCTGACATTCAACAAATGTCTGAGCAGCTAATAATGCACTTAGTTCTGTTAGTCCACCCATCTGTCCATCACATCTGCCTGTCCTCATAAAGGCTGTCATTAAGCCACATAGCATGTCTGTAACATCCTCTCTATATTCACTCTCTTCCTGAATGCCTGCAAGGTAAACAGTGTGTGCTCACAAGTATTTTAAATCTTTTCATAAGCTAAAGATAAATAAACACTTCTTTAAAAATGAGCAACAAACAAAACATTTCTTTCACTATTTGGTAAATGGCATTTTAATCCATCAAATTTACATGATTGTTAGTCAGCACTCAATTGAAATAGTCTGAAAACACAAAGAGAGACCTTTCTTTTGTCCATAAGAATTGCACAATTAGTCAACCGACACATAACCTCCAAAAACAATGTTTCAAGAAAAAGAACATTAATTAAGCTTGGCTTTTGGTATCTGTTTGGTATCTAGCACAATATAGCTGTCTGTTACAGTCCTAAGGTGGGGACTGACTGCGTCTACAAATTCTTTTAACACCTGAGTAGCTTTTTCCACATGGAGAGATTATGGGACATGGCTCGTACGGACAAAGATGCTATTCTACTAGTGTGTGTCCTTATTCATGTTACATTTGAAATTGATTGCAGTAACAAAAGAAACACTAAATATTTGATAGAAAATGTTTTCTACATTAGCGCAATTAGATGGAAGATGAGATAGTGGAAGGAAGAACCATGATTTCAAATTTAACCAATTAATATTTATTAGGAAGGATGTAATTCCATAAAGTTAACAACTGAAGTAACTGTTGCAACACTTTTATGTAACATTACAAAGCACTTTCTACTGCTCCTTGTCTGTAACCCCATCTTCTGGAGAACACATAATATTGAGAGTAAACCAAAAATCTTTATATGAACATGTGGAATATCTATCCTACAATGATAAGGTACCTATTATCCAAAAAGCTACCTGTGAACTATTAATACCATTGTTTTCTGTGTCCTTTGAACTTGTTTGCTGCAGAACCTATCCTAATAAGATTATTTCCTACCCTAAGGAATATTTTTGAAGCATTAAATCAAGTATCAGCTTCTCAGGATTCTAAGCTTTATAGTAAGCATCATTTCAAACTGTCTAGGTGCCAGAAGGGTAACCATACATTTTTGGAAATAAAGCCATGCACCTCAAAAGGAAACCCTGTTTAAAGCAAAGTAGATAGGTGTTTGCTGATGTCAGAGAAACAAAATATGCATAGGATCTAATTATGATTTTCCTGCATGATTGTCCTAAGACAAGGCACTCTTCACAAGCTACCTGTTCAAAGGCAATTTTGAGTCAGGCAGTGTCTATTCTACAACTGAAATATACCATACAGAAGCATTTTGGAAGAAACCTTTTTGCCACGTACCCAGAAATAGTTTTACCAAAGACACATAGTAAAGCATATGTTGTGCTATAAAATATGACCCATATGGCCATTTGCAATGGTGATCCTAGGTACAGGCTAGATTTCTCTACGAATCGTGACAATGGTATCAGAAAAGGCATTTCTGACTTTGGTAAGTCATTGTTGTAGGTTACAATTACTCCAGCTGAAAACTCTTTACATCAGTTACCACTATTCCAGCGCATAACTAATGGAATTCTGATACTGATCAGATGTAGGAGACATGGTTGCCAAATGAGTTCCCCAATTACAAGCCTCCCATTCACCACTGCTGTAGTTGTCTTTCCACTTTCCCCTTCAGTTGATATATCTATAACTAACTTCTAAGACAAAGACATGAATTATCACCAATTGTACACCATTAAAAGATTTAAGATTAAGTGCTTTCTACCAAGCTGACAACACTAACCTTTACATTTATCTTTTTTAATTCACTGCTTCTGGAGAAAATTGACATAATAAAAAAAATTAATCACTCCCTTATCTAACATTATGCAGGGGATAGCACAAGATAAGCAGAATACTCAGTGCTGTTATTATTTGTTATTTGCTTTGGCTAAAGCCATTATCCACAAAGTAGTAGAAGCTAAAAAAAGAGCTGCGTAGTTGGTCATTTCCTGGTCATGTTCACCTGAGACGCTGACTTGAGGGTCTTACTTTGTATGAATGTATAATCGTATTGTGATAAATATGTCACAAAAACATCAAACTGGCATGCTAGCCAAGCTCATTACTGCTGATCAGGAGACAAAGAATGAGAATGCTGTAGCACACAGAAAACCTAAGAACATAAGTGAATATTTTCCCAACAGGATATAGAAATTTGTGGAAAGACTGAAGAGAATATACTTGACGGCAATTGATACAGCTATATAAAGCCTTACTTTTCATTATCTCTGTGCTGCATTTCAAGTTTAGATTTTAGGCAACGTGCTTCAGAAGAACCTAACCAAGAAGTCTCCATACCTAGGAAATATCAGGCACTTTTGTGGCACATCACATTCAATGGGAATTCAGATGTCACAGAGCATTTGCATCCCAGTGACACATATTATCCAGGATCCATTAATAAGGTCTCCTTGCTGCAACAATACTTTGTTAGAGAACTTATAGAAAAAAAGTATTTACCAGTAAAATCAGCAGATAAGTAAAGTAATATTTTATAGACATAGCAATAGCTGATTCCAAAGTGAATATTAAGTCATACTAAGATAACAATCACTATGAAATGCAATGGCAGGCAATAAAAATATCGGGTATTGTAGAAACAGTCAGTCAGATTCCCGTTAGGTCAGTGGAAAATGCTCAGTATAACCAGAAACAGATCTGAAAAATCTTGTGTGGATTTACTTAACAGCTCTAAGTTCTTGTTTGTCTGTTCCCTTCTACTTATTCCACTGGTGGAATTCAAGAGCCATTCTTATGAAATCTCTTCAGAACACAGGCTTAACACCTTTGTTTCCCTTGTCAAGATACTTTATCAGAGCAGAGATAAAAGAATTACATTTTATCTTGATAACTTCGCCTTGTAGTTGCTTTAAATTGAGGTTTTCTCCATATTCTTCATAGAAAACAATAATTTATGCCTTCTGCTACATTAACTAATTTTATCATGAATGTGTATAATTTGCCATGGAGAAACCAAGAAATTGGGACATAAAGAAAGGAACCACATTCACTCAAATGTCTTTCACGAAAATTTTTTGTACCATTATTTCAGGGGAGCTATTTCCAATTTGTCTGTGTGAAATCAATCATATAACTTTTTGCAATGAGTGTAATATTAGGAGAAGCAAGCCATGGACTTAGGCCACGGCTTTAGCAAGGCCAGCAGGATCAGAGGAGAGGAAGGTAAGCACAAACACATGTTTTAAAGGACTAAACATTTAATTATCTCAATTGTTTCAATGCTTTACAGGAAGAGAAATTGTAATGGCAGTACTCATAGGTTCAAATTAACCTCCAGCTGCACAACAGCAGAAAAATTCTGAGTAATAATAGTAATTCAACTGGTTTTCAATGGCTGTGTTTGGTTTTGTAGGAGGATTGAGAAGCCCTGGTGAAAGTCCAGACTTTGAATCCTCCTAGTATAAATTGGGTATTAAATGGCAGATTGAGTAAACTAGTACTGACAATGAAAGCTAGTATGTCCTTTACCTTTTTAAGAAGATATGCAATGGGTACATTGAGATGAAGAAGACAGGTAGCTAATAACTCTTTTGCAATTACATGATCCAGTTGCCATGTTGATCATCATAAAGAAGACTGATGTATCGTTGCAGCTGGGTTACATTTTACATTGGTCCTCCAAGTATACCAGACATTGTGCAACGAGTAATAGCCTCCTGAAAGTAAAGAGTGGTAATGTCCATTTATTCACTTTGAAAAAAAATATTTTCTAAACATTTGGAAAGTTTTGCATGTCATTTTCAGTCAGTAGACAGAATTAATGAAAAGAAATGTATCATGCAAATATTGATATCTAAAGAAAAAAAATAAAAATGAAACCAGCAAAAAAAGATCTAGTAATATCACATTTTTCTCAGTTCTCCTTCTCCTACACTCAGTTAAACTTTTTTTTGATGATCTGGCAAGATTCTGAGTGTCTTCAGCTTCAGAAGGACAGGTCTGCTGTTTGCAGGACCTTGTCACACGAAAGAATAACTTTTTCATTAGCAGTTGAACACTGTCACTTCTGACAGAGATCAGATTAGGGTTGGCTGGTTTGTTTGTTTTTTCATAAAGAAAGAAGTAATGCAAATACATAAAAACAGATAAATAAAATTATGTATATAAATAAAATAAAAATTAAAACAATATAGCAATGAACATATAAAATCATATATCCATACATTTAAAAATATAAAATATGTATAAGATATTAAAAATAAATTTAAAATAACCATCTCCAGATAATATTGCAGAAGTGCCTGGATGCCTTGGCCCTCCTTTCAGTTGAAAAGTAGTTACTTAATTTAAAATTATAGACTTCTGTTTCAGAGCAGCTGAAGGCTTTGCTGAGCCTTTTGTAGCAGACATCACACAGGCTATGTTTCCAAGTGTAGGATCCAAGAGGGATGAGATCTGCTGGAGTCAAAGTGCAAAGCACAAATAAGAAATCATGCTTTTGCTTCAGCTACTTTCTCTTCCTTGCTTGTACTTCTTTATTCACACAGAGCTGTTTGTTCACTCTTCCAGGTTCAGTCATACTGTTTTCTTTTCTTTTTGAAGAGGAAAAGGACCCAGGTCCAGAATCACTGGTATTTTTTATGTTGATGCAAATGAGGTTAGATGTCAGCCTAAATGTCTAGGCAGGGCATTTCCCTAAACAGGAGAAACTTGGGGTGACACAGAGCTGCCAAAACGTAACAGTTCCCTGTCCCTCATCTTCGACATGAAGAATAGGCACAGTGAAGAGGGCATGATCAAAGCATTCAGCCCTCATTGATTGCCCACAGAATTCTATGTTTAAAGTAGAAGGATTTTGCCACAGTATTTAATTTCAAGGATCAAAGTGAGCGTGAAGCCAGTATCTCACTGGTGATACTGCTTATTTGACAAGCAGATTTCATTCTTTCTTATTTAATAAGATTAATCTAGAATGGTTACTAATTAGAACCTCTAGACTATAACTGCAACATATGCTCATTGTCCACTCTTAGCATCCATCTTTGTGACTCTACACTTCTTGCCAATTAAAATGTTTTTTTTTAATTTTGCAGATGTCTCAAAAATGCATTTAATTTTGTCAGCCATGATCATGTCAGGCTCTGTATTTTTATCATCACCTAACCATAAACATGAAAGTTCATATGCCTTATACAGAGCAGGACCTAGATGGCAGTTCAATTCTGAGTTATAAATTTTACATTACAATTTTTCAAAAAGAAAATAGTCCAGAAAAATACACTTTAAAAACAGAGAAAACTTTTTTCTTCTAATGTGTCACTCCACATGTACTTGAAAAGAAACTCAAGCACCATACATGACTTTACTAGTATGAGTATTACCTTTGCAATCTTAATCAGCATGTACACTTCCCAAGTACAAATGCAAGATCTGCCATACTTATGAAGCCTTAATTCCCCAGAGTGACTATGCTTAGCCTGTCAGTTTTACCTGGAAAGCACTCAGCAACAACACTGATTGCTGCCAATATAAAACCAAGAAAAAAAGACGGGGAGAGAATTTCTGCTATGTGCTAAATTTTGAGTTTTATTTGGTGAAGATAAGAGATAAAATTTTGTAGGAGGAGAAAAAAAAGGAAAGAGAGAAAGAAAGGGAGAGAAGAGAGAGAGAGAAAAAGAAAAAGAAAGGGTGAAAGAGAGAAAGCCAGAAAGAGAGAGAGCGAGAGAAAGACAGAAAAAGAGAAAGAGAGAGAGAGCAAGCTGAACAGCCACCCATACATCGATTAATTGATTAAAATCTTATATGATGTTTTAGATGGTTTACAGACAGTTACAGGAGTTCTCAGTTTCTGTAGACTGGTTCCACTTTTGTTCTGTGGTACAAAGTGAACCATTTCAGAACTGGACACGAAAGAAGTTTCTATCACCTTAAAGATTTCTGTATTTATAAGAGTAACTTCACCAGAATAAAACTCTCATGGTTTTTCCCAGGAAACAACAGTCACTTTCCTACCCCATGCTATCTAGAAGAGATGGCTGTCTCACGGTTAGGTTTTGCATGAGACTAAGCACAAGTTCCAGATCTCGATCCCATGTACAGACCTCTAACCAGATATGTAGTAGATGTACATTACTGATCAATGGTTCACAGAATCACAGAATC
>VZTO01016289.1:1190-24313 GCA_013400615.1 Syrrhaptes paradoxus | reverse complement strand
ATTACATTTCAAATCTGCAATCACACATTGGGCTGCAGATTTTTTATAACCATTGATTCATTTGGCTGTGTATTAAAAAAAAAATGCAATCATTTTCAATATAGGTCAGTACTGACCCTAGCTTATGGGCCGTCTAAGATTTCTCCTATACTGCAGTTGCAACACCACTTGAATTGATTTTCTCTGCAATGACAGCTCCAGTCAGACTGGCACCATGGCAGTCTACCAACACATCTCATTACTATGCTAGGCAAATGACAGCAGCTGGTGTCATATTATAAAGGTGTTTTCAACAATGAAAACACAGCCCCTCAATCCAAGGCAACACTAAATCGTTTAGACGGTATCATTTTCCTGTTAAGAGCATTATTTTTGGACAAAGACCACTTTAAAGTTTGAAACCGCGCTGCTTTTTAAATAACTAACGGCCTCCTAACATTTTAAATCACTTTATTATCCCACCTACATTGTTTGGAAGTACTTGTTGCCAGGTAACAGTTTAGCAGCCATTATCACGTTGCTGTTACATATGCAGTTATTTTATCTGTACTTTTTCAGGGATCAGTGTTCAAATTTGATGTTACAGAATTATAAAAAATATTGTGTGGGAAGGACACTCAAGAGGTCTTCTAATTCAATCTCCTGCTCAAAGCAAGGCTATTTTTTAAGTTATATTGGACTCTTCAGGGTCTTGTTCAGTCAAGTCTGCTCAAAAAATTGAGATTTTATTTCCTCCTTGGGAGGCTGGAGTGTGTTTGAACATCCCTATGGTGAAAATTACTTTTCCAAATGTCCAGCTGGAATTTTTTGCAGCATGCAACTGTTTCTTCTTGTCCTATCTCTGTGTACCACTGAAAAAGCCCTTTGTGCTTTAGCCTTAATCACTCCAATGCAATGTCACCGACTCATGTTCAACTTGTTGTCTGCCGAAACCCAGAGCCTCTTTCGACAGAGCTTCTGCCTAGCCAGTCAGGCCCCAGCCTGTGATCCTTCTTCTATAGTTCTCTATAACATTCTCAGATATTTTGCTTCACAGGCAGATTTTGTAATTTTACTGACACATGGGTTGCCTGGGAACGTCTGAGAACATCTCATGTATTATTCCTACCTGATAACTGCACTTCAGTAACAAATCCACTTATTAGGAACAGAGCTCCAGAAGCAAAACAAACAAAAACCCACCAGTCTGGAACAGCAAAATCACTGAAGAAGAAGAAAAAAAAAGCACAACCCCCCCCCAAACCTCAAACCACAAAGCATTCTATTTTCTAGAAAAAGTTTAAAACAAAAAGTAAGGAAATTTTCCTTCCATGCCAACAGGCAATACAGAGGCCTTGTGCAAACACATTCGTTGTACTTCAACTACAAAAGTAAATTGAGAAAACCAACCTTAATTATGAAATGTTATCAAATTATCCTGAGGTTGTTATAATGGAAAATGTTTATTAATGTCTTTATATGATTCTGTTTCCCAGTATTGTTATGAGTTTAGAGATTTTTAAGATACAATACTGAAAGTTATTTTTAGATGTTCTATGATTATTTTTATTATTGAGCTAAATTTGACATCCTTTTACGTTATTGATAATTAGTCTACTCAGGTTATATACTACTTCTTCTTCTTCTTCTTCTTCTTCTTCTTCTTCTTCTTCTTCTTCTTCTTCTTCTTCTTCTTCTTCTTCTTCTTCTTCTTCTTCTTCTTCTTCTTCTTCTTCTTCTTCTTCTTCTTCTTCTTCTTCTTCTTCTTCTTCTTCTTCTTCTTCTTCTTCTTCTTCTTCTTCTTCTTCTTCTTCTTCTTCTTCTTCTTCTTCTTCTTCTTCTTCTTCTTCTTCTTCTTCTTCTTCTTCTTCTTCTTCTTCTTCTTCTTCTTCTTCTTCTTCTTCTTCTTCTTCTTCTTTTCTTCTTCTTCCTTCTTCCTTCTGCCTGCCACTTTATGTTGTTGCCTTCAGAAAAAAAGAATTTATGTTAACCACTCTGCAACAAGATTTCGTTTCTGGTGCTTTCTTGGGAATCTCTTGATGTAAACTCACACTCCTCCTGTGTGAAAGGCTTTACATTGAGTGGAAGGTGCAACACTTAAACTCCAAGTATAATGCTTTGTGTGTGGAGTTTTGGGAAAGGCAAAACACTTAGAAGGAACGGCTTGGTGTTTTAGTAACTACTGAGGGTACTAATAGAATTGTCTCCTTCCTCCCTTTTGTATTTTTTCTGCAGAAGGCAAAGTTAACGTTATACATTGCTATCTTCTCATAAATACTTCACAAATGTCACCTTCTGAGAAAATTATAAGTCACAGCCACAGACCAAGCAATTATTTTAGCCCTGCAGTTGTTTCATGGATGTTAATTAACCCCGATGCTGCTCATTAGACCTAATGATGAACAAATCTCTAAAGGTTTATGAGAGTATAAAGTCTAGAACATCTACAACCAAGGTCCTTTGAAATGAGGAAAACACTGACCCAAACACAAATCTTCTGGCTTTAGCCAGTGATTAAATGGTCAGGTGCTTATTCAAAATATTCCATCACCTTGAGCAGTCACAATCAAAAAATTGGAAAAATATGAAAGTTTGTGAACTTCCAGTGCTGGTTAAAAAATACTACAGTTGCCTACTCAGTGTGCATCCATTCTGTCTCAGTGAAAAGCATTGGAAAAACAAGAGGGAAACTACTAGAAAAACTACTTCTGGAGACATAAATGCTATGTTCTTCAGCCTCATTGCACACTTTCCAATATCACCATTTTTAGTCCCATGGCTTTGGACAATGACCCGGTGTTAGGCTTCTGTAGATATGCTAGAGATAAAGGAACTGGATGGTTGCACTCAAAGAATTGTGGTCAATGGCTTGATGTCCATGTGGGGACCAGTGACAAGTGGTGCTCTGCAGGGGTCAGTATTGGGACCAGTGTTGTTTAACATCTTTATTGGTGATGTGGTCAGTGGGATTGAGTGCACCCTCAGCAAGTTTGTCGATGACACCAAGCTGTGTGGTGTGGTGGACGTGCTGGAGGGAAGGGATGCCATCCAGAGGGACCTTGACAGGCTGGAGAGGTGGGCCCATGGAAACCTCATGAAGTTCAACAAGGCTAAGTGCAAGGTCCTGCACATGAGTCGGGGGAACTCCAAGCACAATTACAGACTGGGTGGAGAATGAATTGAGAGCAGCCCTGAAGAGAAGGACTTGGGGGTGCTGGTTGATGAGAAGCTCAACATGACCCAGCAATGTGCGCTTGCAGCCCAGAAAGCGAACTGTATCCTGGGCTGAATCAAAAGAAGATCAAGAGAGGTGATTCTCCCCTTCTACTCTGCTCTTGTGAGATCCCACTTGGAGCAGTGCATCCAGCTTTGAAGTCCTCACAGCAAAAATCAGATAACTGAAAAGAACAAGCAGTTATAGCAGCCAAATCAAATAGGTCTTTCCTCTTCCTATTTCTGCTTTTACAACCAAATTCAGTGATTCTGTTAAAGATACAGATATGCTTTGAGATAATTTATTTATGTTCAATTAAGTGATTTTTCTTTTCCCTCCCTGACAGACAGTGCTTTTCTCAAATTCACTTAAATGTATTTTTCAGAAAGAGGCAGTATAATCTAATTGTCTGTCTATTCACCCAGCTCCTAGGTATCGTTGTACTACCCAAATCTGAATCTATAGACAAGAAAACTCAAATAGAGTATTTATGCAGAAAACAAACAGATGTACTTTTGATCAATACGGGAATGTTGTGGTTTTGAACCTGGCAGGGAATAAACACCACATAGGCGCTCACTCACAATCCCCAGGGGTTAAGGGAAAGGAGACTTGTGGGTTGAGAAAAGAATAATTTAATAACTAAACTACAATAAAATTGAAAATAATAGTAATAATAATAATAATAATATATACAAATACCCAAATGAGTGATACACACTGAAAGTGCTCACTAGCCAGTGATCAAGGCTCAGCTTGTTCCTGGCTAATGATCCTGGAGCAGGAAGAGTCCTGAAACCACAATCCCAGAAAAGATAAGAGCCTGAGCATATGACAGACTGAAAGCTGACCTAGAAACCAAGAGGACCCTGAGAGAGGGGTGACCCAGAGAGATCGAGCACTTCCAGACAGAATCTCATCTATATACCGGGCATGGCGTCCATGATATGAAATACACCACTGGTGAATTTGGGTCTCAATTCAAAATCTAAGGTCGATTCCCAAGCCAGTAATTGGGGCTGTGCTCCCTCCCATCTTGTCCTGCACCTGCAGACACTGGCACAGCAGAGAAGCTGAAAAGTCCTTGACTGTCCTGGCAGCAACTATAAACATCAGTGTGTTATCAGCCACCTTCTGAGCACAAATCCAAAACATAGCCTCACACTAGCTACTATGAAAAAGTTAACTCTGTCCCAGACAAAATCAGGAGAGGGATTAACTGGGGATCCCATTCAATCTCTGCTCTTCCACAGAAACCACTCAAACTGCCAGTCCGTACAGACTATTGGAACTGTAGGATGGAAATAGCGGGGGTGAGGGGGGGAGGGTGTGGAAATAGGGTTGGACTGCTAGAAGAAGTGGAACAATGTGTGGCAAAGAGAGCTAATGGAATCCTAGGCTGCATTAGAAGGAACATCGTCAGCAGGCTGAGGAATGTGATCCTCTCTGCTTAGAACCAGTGAGTACACACTGGGAGTACTGTGCCCAGTTCTGAGCTCCTCAGTGCAAGAGTGACACGGAGCTACTGAAGAGAGTCCAGCAAAGGGTTGCTAGGGTGATGAAGGGACTGGAACATCTCTCCTATGAGGAAAGGCTAAGAGAGTTCAGGCTGTTCAGCCTTGAGAAGAGAAGGTTCATGGTGGGGATCTTATCAATGTGTACAAATACCTGAAAGGAGGGTGTAAAGAAGAGGGAGCCAGGCTCTTTTCAGTGACACCCAGTTNCTCTGAGCCTTAGGAATGTTTTTTTGCTGTGAAGGTAACCAAGCCCTGCCACAGGTTGCTCAGAGAGGTTGTGGAGTCTGCATCTTCAGAGATATTCAGAAGCCATCTGAATGTGGACCAGGGCAACCTGCTCCAGATGACAGTGCTTGAGCAGTGACTGTTGGGCCAGGTGACCTCCAGATGTCCCTTCCAACCTCAACCATTCTGTGATTCTGTGATAGGAAGCCATAGGGAAGCTGCCAGTTCAGGTCCAACTTATATCTAGTATGAAGGTTAAATCACTCCTTATGAATCATAGATAACCGCTGCGCTGAGCTTTCACTAAGACTTTTTTTTCAAATGTGCAGGATGTCTTGCTCCATGCTATTGTTCAAGATATATTTTGATTTGTTTATTTTTTACTATGTTAGAGAAATGCAGAATTGTGCATTCATTTAAACTGAGAAAAAATCCAGACAAAGCCAAAATTTCCTGATAGGTTTCAATATACTTAATTAAGATTTAAAGCACTGAATGCCATCAATAAACACATTGTCTGAAGGGCACTCTGGTAACCTGCAAATAGCCTAGCCTTGACAAATGTTCATACCACAGATAATGGAGATTTCAAATCCAGACAGTAAGTACTTTCCTCAGCACTCATTTCTATTTGTAACATTTTCTTTTATATTTTGGAGGGAAAACATCTGAGCTGAGGAAATTTTAACTCCATCTAGCTGGTGGAAACCCTAAGAGCTTTTTGCTCTGACTTTTTGACCCCGTTTCCTGGCAGGCTCCCCTTCTAAATCATGTTCCTTTGTTAATGCATGTGGAGGATCAGAGTTTCTCCTGCAGGTCAAGCATCCAGAATGATCAGTATTGTCCCAGCTCCTTTATCTTCTGCAAGTATCTCTGCTTTAACTGCTCTGCTTTCACCCATGAGAGTTAGCTGGACATCAAAGATACATAATGCAGAATGAAGGATAGTTCAAATTGTTAATTTTTAAGTCATTCTAGATAAGCAGTCTAGAGATATTATCAAAACTAATATAGTCAATGACACTTAAAAAAGATCCCTGAAAGTGTTTCTATATTCAGCTAGATAAGACTGAAATAGCAGTGCAGGAATTTCACAATTAACCCATTACTTCAACCAAGTGCTAGCCAGTGGGACAAAATGATATGCTTATATAGGTCATGGCAATTTGAAAAGGAAATTCTTTATAAAGAGCAGAAAAGCATTATGGGTAACAATGTAAATTACCATGTCAGTAATCCTAATTAAAATTAGCTGCATTTACAGTGTGAGATAGCAGCTGAAGGAAAAAAAAGTTTATTTATTTCTCCATTCTTTTACAAAACATCCCACATTCATACTTTCTCCCTTTCCTTGAGTTCACTAGTAGAGAGCTTGAGATACCTTCCATGTTAAGGGAATTGTAAACTGAGTTAAAACCATGGAATTAGAGATTTTCAAACAAAAGACCAAAACCAGCATAGAGCTTCTTCAGTTATATAATCTTCAGAGCTGACTGTGATCCTGACAAATTTACTATGCTAAATTGAACATCCTCTCTTTTTCTACACAAGTTCAATAATCAAGAACCAGAATTCTGTCCTAATTTGCTGACCTTCTGTCAAGAACCAGTCTGTCCTAAGCTTTATAAAGGAGACAGTGAGAATAAAGAAAAAATGTATTAAGATTTGACCTTCCATTTCTGAAGAGAAAAATGCAATCTTAACAGGTTAGGTGTTTTACTTTAAATTTCAGCTCTTGGGTCTACCAGATTATGGACTTAATGCAGTATTCTCATGTCTCCACAGGTAAAGAACAAGTCCATTAATAGATCAGACAAGAGATTGTTTTATGTACACTGTCCAAAAAACCCCACCCTAAATCACCAGAAAATAATCTTTTGCCCAAAAGTCCTTTCAAGTCTGGTGGTTAATCTGATGTTTGGGTATTGAATATGTAGTTTAGTGATTTTTTTAGTGAAGATGAATTTAGGAAACAAAACCACATTCTGACCTGAAAAACATCGGGTTGGAACTGACCTAGTTACATACATTTCTCAAAATCTACTAATTTTTAGCAGACTCAAACATGCCTCAGTTAGACATGGTAAATTTAGTACCGACACAGGAGTTTCTTCTTGGTGGCTATCACTAATGATGATGAAGATTGCTATTGTTGCTCATGTTTCCTGTTGAAAGAGCCAGGCAGCTAAAAAGGTGTCAAAGGTATCAAAAATGCAAAGCAGCTGGGAGCATCTCAGATGCAGAATCAAGAAAAAGCTTGTTTTCACATAAATATCTGAAATTCCACACAGAAGAAGAGTGATGGGTTTTTCAATTTTTTTCTGGTTAAAGCTCAAATCAAAACAACATATTCTGAAAACCCAACCGCTCAAAAAAACCAAAATGGTGAGTCCAGAATAACAAAGGACTAAGATTAATGAATATAACATTATCCAGGATGCTCCAGAGAAAGATGAAAATTCAAATTCTTGTTATGCAAGCTCCAAAGAAGGGATTTAGTCTGGATTTTCTCCAGCAGTACCCTCAAACTAAGTTGAAGGAAGGTATGCTGTGGAACTAGTTTTGCTTTAGGTTAAGCGTTCACTAGACCAAAACAGTCTTTCAGTCTAAGTGCTTAAGACTGTTACCTTAGAAGTTAGGTAACTATTTAATTGTCTCTAGTACAAATCAGGTTATAGAGACACTTAAACTTGTGGTCATGTGAGACAGCTCACCTCGAGGTTGCTGATCTCTCAGTCACCATCTGAGACAACAATTCCATGTCATGTCTGAAGTCCCTTTCTGATTATTTTTAAACCAGTTTCCTGCTTGTAAAAAGTTTCCGTTTCAATGAATCAGCATTTTCTCATGGAGATACAGAATTTTTCATCCAACATTTTCCATTCATCTCTATTTTGATGTACTTCAAGTTGTTGGAAAGCAAAGCAAAGTGTATCTCTGGGAATTGCTTAAATGGAAGAACCCAGTGAAACTTTTTATAAAGAATAGATACTAATTCCTGCTTATGGACCAGTACTCCCTCCACAGGGAAATAAATTCTAATATCAACACAGTGGTGAAGGCATTGCTCAGCACATTTGTATTTATTACTGACCAGACAATATCCAAGTCATTGTTTCATGGTGTTTGGACATGTTGGATTTAAATTAGCAGGGACTCTATTTCTTAGAGAGAAAGCCTGTTGCAATTTGCTGGAAAACAGCCTAATTTTCTGTACTGGAAATTAATTGTGTAAGTTGGCAGTGAACTGGAAAATACAAAATGTAATTAAAGAAGGCCTAAGTAGTTGGGAAACTGAATACATTCAAGAGCAGAGCCTTCCACAGTCTGTAGCCACTCATATGTGCCTCTGTTACCATATCAATATTTTCCAAGGTATGTTTCTTTGCATCAATTTCCCAAATGAATTCCACTATTGACACATCCCCCTAAGCAGGATTTTTCAATTTAGACTGATACAACTATCCTGCTTCAGATAAGGAGAACTCTGCGCAGCCCTTAGCAACTCACATATGCACAAAGTAGTTGAGCCCACATAGTTGAGTTGTGCATAGGATCAAAAAATCTCTTTTTTTGCTTTGCAAAGGTAGAGTTTGATAGCACAGGTTTGCTGCTGAAAGGCGCTGCTTGTTTGTTAAAGCTGGACCACTTCACTCTCCTGAAATGGGAATTCTGCTGTGAAATCCCTTCTGTAGGAAAATGTTAACTTACTCCTTAGGCTGCTTTAGAGAAACGACATCAACAAAGCCTAATTTGGATGACTTCTGCTTTTATTAATGACACCTTGAAAATGACTGGGAAGCTTGAAGAAACATCAATGATGAAAGAAAAATGTGAAATATAATTATTAAGAAAAAATTTCTCCTAACCAAATGTGACCATCAATCATCAGAAATTACTTTTATGCATCCAAGCATGATGTTTTCTGCACTTTTTAATGATGTTTTATATATGTAAAATTTCTTCCAGGTACTGTATGACCATAAAATTTTTAATTTCTAGGAGTATATAATGGAAAATCTATGTTGGCTCAAGACCTTATAGAACCCAAAGCAACTAGATTATTTATTGCAGGTGTTCTTGGTGCGCAATATATTTATTGGAAATATTTATTATTTTTAAGGGATTTATTAATATCAGAATGATTACATGTTAATACATGGCCTGGTGTTATCTCCTTTGAAAAAATAACAAGTGTATAACTCTGTGTAAGCCACTGTTGTCTGCAAGCTAAAGGGAAAGAAAAAGAAAAAAATCAAAAAGAATTGGAATAGGAATTTCCATCTTACATTAGTCCTAAGAAACTAGAGGGATTGAATCATAGTTTGAGAACTTCCACCATCTCTCTTGGACATTGTTGGTGTATCAGCAGCAGCAGACTGAAGCACCGGACTGCTAACAGGTGGAGAAGTATTCTTCAGTTTCACCTTTTCATCTCAAAAATACAGACTGGTAGTTCACTCTGTGATAAGCCAGGCTGTGACAGGAAGAGTCACAGAAGGAGAAAATAAATTCTTATTGCATATTACCTGAACAACTATTGCCTAATTTGAGCTTGCTGGTGGCCTCCTGTAGACTGGTTCTGCCCCGAGGTGGCCAGACACAGTGTGCTGATCTACATTATCAAAGGCCAAAATACTGCTTGGCTGAATAATACAGTATTCATCCTGGCTTTTCGAGACAGGGTCCACCCTTCAGCTCCATACTGAAGCTACAGAACTTTCATCCTCCCAGTTTCTCCCTTAGGAAGAATTCCAGATGCCTCTAACATTAGGTAAGGTCAAAGAGACCTAACTCACTGAACTCCTCTTTTTTGAGTCATTGAGGCGGAAAAATGTTCACTGACCCACAGCTGTAAATCCCACAGCTATTGGTCTTGAGGCAGTGCTCAAAGCAGCTTTCTGATGACAACACAGTACTATTAAGAAAGAAGCTAAGCACTCCAAATCATTTAGGAATTCAGAAAGTCTGGCCAGTGCTGGTTTATCACCGAGACAAAGGTACTGATTGATTGCGGAATTGTTTTCTCCTGCATATCAGCAAAGTTCTTTCTGGCTATATGTGAAGTATGGCATATACTGATAAATATGTGTTCTACTTTTAGAGGGCACAAATGAAGCAGGAACTGAGGCACTCAGGCTTTTTCAGATACCAGTTCAGCTCTTGCTTGAGTCCCAGACTTCACTGGGCAGGTCATGTTCCCTCTGTGTTTTAGCTCCCACCTGTGAAATAAAGATCATAATAACATGCTCTTCTTCATACTTTTTGTCTTAACTACAAAGACTGGATGGGAATGACATGTAGCTGTGCCTGTGCAATGCTGTAGAGCTTAGCTCAGTAGGGGTTCATAAATGCTACTGTAGTAAGGAAATTCTTCCTTGCAACCCTTTCTGTAGCTCTCAGCACTCCAGTAACAGTTTTATTTCTTCTGTTATTTTCTCACCAGGATTCAAGATGCCCACTTCTATTGTGGCAGTTCGTGATGCCACAAATACTCATATTACGAATAGACTCAAGTTTTCCCCATAGTGATAGCAAAGATGCCACAAACTGCTGCCATGAGGCTGGTCTCTGAATCCAAGTCTCATGGTGACACCAAAACGGAGACTTCTTTTCCACCACATTTTTAATGTTTGTTATTACATTATTATTCTTAACAGTATTTTATGGGAAGCAGCCAACAATTAATATTTTTTTTTAGGAAATAACTATTCACTTTTTTATCTGGGCAATTTGCCTTTTTCTTTTGCCTGAAAGTTGTTTATCTTGCTCTTTTCTACTACACAAAGCTCTTAATTTTTTTTCTTATACTTCATGAAGTTCTAAGGAGACAGCCCAGCTCCTACACATAACAGAAAACACGGACCAGAATAATTACAGAAAGTTTATTATTGAAGCTACAGAAAAGCTGGAATTACTGGGGTGTCACTGGTCTGTGTGTTCCAGAAAGCCTTATAGTGTCCTTGAGAAATGAGCTGAAACAATGTGAAAGTTACGAATTCAAACACTCCTGAGTAGTGGTTTAAGTTGGGTGTCTTGTAGGCTTATATGTGCGTTAATACAGGATTAAAAAAAAAAAATAAAAGTGAAGGAAAGAGATTTCTCCTCATTAACTAATGAACACTGATTGAAAAGTCCCCTCTTAAACAATGGTCATTTACCATTGGCTAAACAAAATGGGATCACAGAAGAAAATTAAAGATGTTAATTTTAACTCTTGCTGATCTTTAATTATTGATGTCACTATTTTGCTGGCCTTAAAGATTCAGGCATTTATAAACATTTCCCTGTAGGTATGGCTGCAAATCTCTCTGGGCTTTAGCTAGCTGAAATTTCTAACAAAAATACAAACAAACAAAATATATCATTTATTTACACAGTTGTCAGAAAAAGTAATGTGAAAATAAAATCTATTCCTTCCTGAAAAAGGGTGAATTTAAAGCAGTCCCATTGAAATTCCTGTCTATTGCCCCACAACTCAGAAAAAGGATGTTTTTTTCCTGTAAGCATGTACAGTGTGAGCAGAGGCAATCACCTAATAAGGCTGAGAGGACAAGCCACATTCCACTATACAGTTAGTCTTACAAAATTGATGGTATGATGGTTTTGAAGCTTTTCTACAGACCATGATATCCTATTTTTCTGCAGCATTAACAATTATTTTCAGTTACATTGAACTATTCAAGTTAAGCTGGATAAAACCTTGAAAAGACAAATATTTCAGTAAAGAATTCCCCCACTTACTTCCAGAACTGACTGTTCTTTACTGGAGCATCTAATGTGAGAGTCCTGTAAGTAACACAGCTTTGATATTGTGTTAATAATTTTGATATTGACTTGACTCATGTGTCTCGTATGTATATGTTACCATTCTGTGGATTAAGTAAAACCATGAGTCAGTGGAAATTCTGGAGGTTATTTTTTGTTCTTATTGAACTTCTGCACAGTTCCTCATTCATAGCTTTTAAATTACCTTCCAAACATGAAAGTCATCTCTCACTTTTGCAGATGGAGACACTAGTGCACAGAGAGGAGCAATTAATCCCAAACTCTCTCAAGACATCAGTATGACAGCCCTTCTAGGTGCCAGCCATTTGATAAAGGTAGAACAACTCAACATTAAATTAAGTTCATTTTTCATTGATATTTGAACTACATACACAAAACATGGAAGCTGAGCTGAGTAAACAAAATGGTAATCAGTATCTGCAAACATCAGTTAAGATATACAATTCCATATACGATAGTAGGAACAAATAATTTGGAATGTAATGATTAACAATTAAATGTTTAGTTTCATGTGTCAGTTTGAAAAAATTATTAACACTTTTTTCAAGCCTGTCTGAAAGGCAGGACAAAGATTGGTTATATGTGTGTACATATTACAATAGCAAAAGTACTGCTTAGAATTCTATTTCTTGTACATGGCATTCTTCCAATCTATTTCTGACACACATTAAGTTTGGTATCAGTAACAGATACGTGCATCATCCACTTTATGGCTATGTCATCAATCAAAACATATGTCCCATTCCATAAATTAATGGAAATACACTAACAAAGAACTTTATAAATTAATACAGTGTCTTGAACCATATAGGGAAATTAAGGGTTATAAATCTAGACCAAGTATGAAACATAATTGGGATTTCCAAAGGCAGTTAATGACCGCTGATAGTGAAGGGCAATGAGACAATTAGACACTTCTATTTAAATAATTCATTTGCATTCTGAAAAATGATCTGTCACCAACTTTACAAGTTGCATCGCAATCACTTGTTCTGACTCTGCTGCAGTATATTTTTTCATTTTCTTTTTAGCTCAAGATGAAAGTCAAGAGACAACTGTGATTTTGTTTTGTGCATTGCAAAATATGTTAAAAGTAGCAGACACAAGTATCAGGAGCTCTGTGTGGAGAAGGAGGAAGGAGAAGGGAGAGGGAAGAAGAGAAGTTTTGCAGGGAAAAAGGGAGTACCAGTAATACTTTTTTTCTGGGAGAGGAGATATTACTTTATGCTTAAGGACAGAAAGAGAATTAATCATTCATTCAAAACCAATAGGTCCTGCTGGCTCGTTACTTTAGAAACATCTAGCTACACTGAAATGAAAATATTAATAGGTGGGCTTGAATAAGTTTTCAATTTTATTGCAAATTCCAATAACTAAGGAGACACATAAAGCATATGGTATGGACTTTTTTCCAAACCCTTGACAGTCCCATCTGAAAAGCACCAATGGGAATTCCTTTAGCCCATCTCCATAAGGAAGATGTTTGGGACATGTGAGGAAAGTGAGGAGTAGTGGTGAAATGTGCCATGTTTAATAAGTGTCATCCAGCCTAATGGCCCCTGGAAGACTGTTAGTACTCATGTGCATTGGAACAGAGGCAGTTCTAGTGTGCGCAGGGATCGAATGGGGACTGGGAAATGAAAATGGAATGCGAAAGCAGCTTAGAAGTAGGCTGAATCTGTCTCATACAACACTGCTGTATCCATATGCTGTTTTTCTGGATTTTTATGTTATTGAAAGAGATTCACTTGACAGGCTGGCAAGTGCTTAAAGCTCTGAGTTTATCTATTCTGGTTTTTATTTACAGCTTGAGATGTCTGAATATTTGATACTTCTGATCCTTTGGATCCTGACAGCAGCCACAGGTCAGCTGCTGAAGGACTATAACTGTAACTTGGGTAACTGCAACAGCTCTGAAAAAAAAACATAGGGACATACTGCTCCTCCCTCCTTGTTCTTGCTCTGCTGCTTCTTACGTTTTACATACCATGATGCATCCAGAATTAAATTACATATTTGTTGTGGTTTTGTGCGGTGGGTTTGTTTGGTAGCAGGGGAGGGGCTACAGTAATGGGTCCTGCAAGAAACTGCTAAAAGTTCCTCCAGCTCCAGGTTTGTTTGGTAGCAGGCGAGGGACACACTGCTGAGATGTCCCCTGTGAGAAACTGTTAAAAGTTCCTCCAGCTCCAGGCTGGACCCACCCCTGTCCAGAGTTGAGCCCATTCAGTGCCTCTGCCAATGACAGACTGAAGAGGGGGCACAGTGCAGGGAGCAGGGGCACGGCCCCAGGCAGGGTCCAGCCCGGTCAGTCCATCCAGCTGCTGCCTGCTGCCTGCCCAGCCTCCACCATGGCCCAACCGACCCAGCACAGCCCCCGCCAAAGAGCTGGGAGTTCCTCAGCAGCCAGTGAAAAGACCTGCGACACAGAGAGAAGCTCATGTCCCCATGCAGCCCATGAAGAGCAGAGCTCACCTGCAGCTTATTGAGATGGGCTGGAGGACTCCACGCTGGAAGAAGGAGCTGTGCCAGAAGGAGGCCATGCATTTTGTTGAAGAGACCCACACCGGAACAGTTAGTGGAGAACTGCGGCGTGGGGGAAGGACTCATGTTGGAGTAGTGTGTGAAGGACTCTCCCATGACAGAGACCCCATGCTGGAGCAGGAAAGATTGTGAGGACCCCTCCCCTGAGGAGGAAGCAGCAGCAGAGATAACATGGGATGGACTGACCACAACCCCCATTCCTGCCCCCTGCCTCCCCGCTGCCCCCTTCCCCTCCTTCAACCTGTTGGTCATGCTTCTTTTGATCCAGCTCAGGATACAGTTCGCTTTCTGGGTTGTAAGTGTACATTGCCACATCATGTTGAGCTTCTCATCTACCAGCACCCCCAAGTCCTTCTCTTCAGGGCTGCTCTCAATTCATTCTCCACCCAGTCTGTATTTGTGCTTGGGATTGCCCTGACCCATGTGCAGGACCCTGCACTTGGCCTTGTTGAACTTCATGAGGTTTCCATGGGCCCACCTCTCCAGCCTGTCCAGGTCCCTCTGGATGACATCCCTTCCCCCTAGTGTGTCGACTGCGCCACCCAGCTTGGTGTTGTTGGCAAACTTGCTGAGGGTGCAATAAATGCTACTGTCCGTGTCACTAACAAAGATGTAAAACACTGGTCCCAATACTGACCCTTGCAGAATGGCACTTGTCACTGGTCTCCACTTGGACATTGGGCCATTGACCACAACTCTTTGGGTGCAACCATCCAGACAATATTACTGTTGCATAAATGACAGGTGGATTTCCAGCTAAGGTAAATCAGAGCTTATCTCACCACTGATGTGCAGAAGCTTAGGCGTCTGATCCTTTGCTGCAGCTAGCATGGTTCCCCAGATGGATCTGCTTCATGTCCAGCCACGGTGGACCCTAAGTGCACTGTCTGCACCCACCAGTGCTGGCATGGGATGGATAGTGCTTCTGTTGCCAGGTACTGCTTCTGGTGCCAAGTTGTTTATATTAAGTGTTCTGTATAGGCTCATAGGAAACTTGAGAAGTATCTAAGAGGTTAAGCAGCATAGTCCAATGTTTACAGCAGGAGCTCAACACATGTGGTGCTTGAAACCATTTTATGTCTTATTTGATGTTTGACTTTGATCATGAAATTCTCTGTGGCTCAACTTGCTCTTCTCTAAAGTGATGATAATCATTCCTGTCTTTTAAAAATTAGAAAAAGCTTTATAATGTATAGAAAATGTTACTATTAATTGTTCTAAATTATTTATTCCACTAAAAATTAGTCTCTTTTTTTTACCTTGAGATTCAGGGAAGTAGCCAGACCATCAGCTACTATGCTTGATAAACAGAGAATTGTGGGGGTTTTGCCCAGAGGTTGTCTGTCTATCAGAGCAACTAATAAATTCAACATTTTCTTTGTCATGTGGCAGCTGAGCACTGGGAACAGATTAATGATTCTCAGGAAGTTCCTTCTCTCATTTAAAAGAAAGTTCAGAAATAAGTCTATCTAGGAACTGATATGTTAATAAGCTCTAGTACAATTGCAAATTATTTTGATAATGAAGTTGTCTAAGGTCAGATGCCAAAGTGAAGATGAGAGAAAAAAATTGCTTTGTAAGATTAAATGCTGCTTCTATTTAACAGTTTAGACAAATATTTTTCAATACTTTATTCCACTTGATCAATGAGTTCAGAATCAATGGGTTTAAAATTGTGTTCTTTACCTCTGGTGAATAGGATTTGATGGCTGTATTTTAACTCTGGAAAGCAGCTGTTTCCTTCTAAAACAGATGTGTCAGGTTTGCCTAGCAAGTTTGCTTGCCAACACATGATTTTTAGAAAATCTGATGATATAGAAAATAAAATTGCTTACAGATTCCCTTTTTTTTCTTATCACAGATGTTCTACAGTATGATCGTTATTCAGGGTGGAAGAATAGAAGACTTCTGATTAACACTGCTATGACTTTTGCAGTTATATCAGAAAACTCCACCAAACCTATGTACCAGCTTTTGCCATGTTGACTTCATACTCTCTACATAGGGCATAGGTATCTGGATCCAAATTAAACTCAGAATAAGACATTGTATTCCGATAGCCCATTTATTACCAAAATGTTCTATGCTAAAATGCTAGAACTCATTAAAGCTGAGTAAAGTTAGGTTCCTTGTTTTTCTGACTGAAAAGTTCTTATTAGTCCAGAGTAGGAACTAGGACGCATAGTACCAGTGGCTGAATTCTAGCAAATTATTTTGGATTTAGTTAGTACTACCAAGAAAGGGTCAAGACTAGGACCTTCATCTTCTATTATCTCTAGCATTGCTACATTCTTATGGAACTGTATATGGCAGATTGGATTTCCACAGGAGAACCATCTGAGATAAACTGATGAGCTGTCTACAGAACAGGCTAAAGGACTTAATTGCGTGATGAAATCTACATTAAAATGCTGTAAGAGCTCTCAGCTCACACGCAGTCTCTCCACAAATCTCATATCAATGTGATCTAGGAGATTTAAGGTACAGTTGTTTTGGAGTTTATTCATCAGTTGCATAGACCCAACCAAGGTTAAAAATAAATCTAATCCATTCTCTTATTTAATTCCCAAATTTTCAGCATATTTAACCATGTCTGGACCTCCTGATTTATGTCCTTTTTCTTTGCCTATATTGATTACAATGGTATAACTGTGGTAGTATCCACTACTATTACTTGTTCTGCTTTTTTTATTTTTTTAAAAAAGATACTGTCATAAGGAGTAGTAGATTCAATAGTACCAAACAGGTTTTTGTTGGAAGACCTTATGACTGGTTTCCTTTTTAGTCTTATCTAAGGTCTAATTTAAATATTTCTCCTGAAATCTTGAGTCACCTGGTGTGATGGGTTTGCCCTTGGCTGGGGGCCAACTCACACGCACTTGATCACCTAATCCGCCACCCCCCCACCCAAGGATAGGGGAGATAATTAAAGGGGCAAAGGGAAAAAATGACTTGTGGGTTGAGATAAGAACAATTTAATAACTAAACTACAATAATATTGAAAATAATACTATATACAAATATACAAATAATACTATATACAAATATACTATATACAAATATACAAATGATACACAGTGATACCGCCCCCCCACCTGATGACCAAGGCTCAGCCTGTTCCCAGCTAATGATCCCGGAGAAGGGAGAGTCCTGAAACCACACTCATAGAATGGAGATAACAGTCCAAGCATCCCAGACCGAGAGCTGACCAGGATGGGGGCGGGAAGGACATGGGAGAGCGAACACCTGGAGTGAGATGACCTGGAGCAAAAGAGATACGGAACCAAAAGAGCCCAGTCTTCCAGAGGGTCCTCACCTATATCCTGGGCATGACGTGTATGTTATGGAATAGATTGCTGGCCACTCCGGGTCTCAATCCCGAACCTAATATCAAATCCTGGGCTAGTAACTGGGGCTGTGCTCCCTCCCAGTTTCTCCAGTCTGCGGACAGCCAGAGACACTGAAAGACCTTGGCAGCCATGTAAACATCACTTTTTATCAGCTTTCTTCTGAGCACAAACTCAAAACACAGCCTCTTGCTAGTTATTATGAAGAAAGTTAACTCTGTCTCAGCTTGACCCAGGACACCTGGAAAAATATAAAATGGGTTAGCTGGGAGGTATACAGAGAGGCTGTTTGAGCCACCAGGGGTCAGATTAGGAAAGCTAAAACCCAGACAGAATTAAATTTATCCAGGGACATGAAGGGGAACAAGAAGAACTTCTACAAGTACATCATCTACAAAAGGAAGACTAGGGAATATGTGGGCCCTCTCTGGAAGGAAACTGGAGACCTGGCCATGAGGGATACAGAGAAGGCTGAGGTGGTCAATGACTTCTTTACCTCCATCTTTATCAGCAAGGTCTCTGGCCTCACCACCCAAGTTGCAGAAAGTGAAGGTAAGAATTGAGAGAAGGAAGATCCACCCACTGTAAGTGAAGGTTAGGTTCAAGGTCTTCTAAAGAACCTGAAGGTGCACAAGTCCATGTGACCTGATGAGATTCATCCATGGGTCCTGAGGGAACTGGTGGATGAAGCTGCCAAGCCATTAACCATCATATTGGAAAGGTCATGGCAGTCTGGTGAAGTTCCCACTGACTGAAAAAGGGGAAACATAACACCCATTTTCAAGAAGGGTAAAAAAGATGACCCAGGGAACTACAGGCCAGTCAGTCTCACCTCTGTGCCTGGCAAGATCATGGAGCAGATCCTCCTGAAGGCTCTACCAAGGCACATGGAATACGAAGGAGAGGTGATTGGTAACCAGCGTGGCTTCACCAAGGGCAAATTGTGCCTGACAAACCTGGTTGCCTTTTATGATGGAGTCCCAGTACCAGTGGACAAAGGAAGAGCAACTGATGTCATCTACCTGGACTTCTGCAAAGAGTTTGATGCTGTCCCGCACGACATCCTGGTGGCCAAATTGGAAAAATATGGATTTGATGGATGGAGAACCTGCTGGATAAGGAATTGGCTGGATGGTCACACTCAGAGAATGGCAGTCAATGGCTCAATGTCCGAATGGAGACCGGTGACGAGTGGTGTTCCTCAGGGATCAGTACTGGGACTGGTGCTGTTTAACATCTTTGTCAGCAACATAGACAGTGGGATCAAGTACACTCTCAGCAAGTTTGTGAACCATACCAAACTGTGTGGTGCAGTCGATGTGCTAGAGATGCCATCCAGAGGGACCTGGACAGGCTTGAAAGGTGGGCCCATAGAAACCTCATGAAGTTCAACAAGGCCAAGTGCAAGGTCCTGCACCTGTCTGGCACAACCCCAAAGCACAGATACAGACTGTTTGGAGAATGGCTTGAGAGCAGCCCTGAGGAGAAGGATTTAGGGGTATCAATAGATGAAAAACTGAACATGAGCCAGTAGTGTCTGCTTGCAGCCCAGAAGGCCAACCGGATCCTGGGCTGCATCAAAAGAAGCATGACCAACAGGTCAAGGGAGGTGATTCTTCCCCTCTACTCTGCTCCTGTGAGACCCCACCTGGAGTGCTGCATTCAGGTCTGGGCCCCCCACTACAAGAAGGACATTGAGCTGTTGGAGTGGGTCCAGAGGAGGGCCACAAAGATGGTTAGAGGACTGGAGCACCTACCTTATGAGGACAGGCTGAGAGAGTTGAGGTTGTTCAGCTTAGAGAAGAGAAGGCTCCAGGGATACCTTTTAGAGGCCTTCCAGTAACTGAAGGGTGCCTACAGGAAAGCTAGGGAGGGACCTTTTGCAAGGGCATGTAGCGACAGGCTGAGGGGTAATGGTTTTAAGCTGAAAGAGGGCAGATTTAGACTAGGTATTAGGAAGAAATTATTTATTGTGAGGGTGGTGAGGCACTGGAATAGGTTTCCCAGGGAAGTTGTGGATGCCCCATCCTTGGAGGTGTTCAAGGCCAGGCTGGATGACGTTTTGAGCAGCCTGGTCCAGTGGAGGATGTCCCTGCCCATGGCAGGGAGGTTGAAACTATGTCATCTCTGAGGTCCCTTCCAACCCAGACCATTCTATGATTCTATGATTTTGTGATTCTGTGAAAATAAAAGATAATGATCACAACACAGACATTTGGATATTTTATTTCCAAAGTTCTGTAACATTGGATCATATATTTCTGTTATTAGTGCTTTCTGAATTAGAGTTGAGCTTGAATCATAAGTGTGAGTGCTCTGAAATATTAGGATGTTTGGGATTTGGCCAAATTTCTGCCCATCACTTTATGCCAGGAGTGCGGCTGTTTTTAGTTTGCTGTGCTGAAATACCTTGTCACAAAACTTTCCCCTTTGGTCTTTCTAGAATTTGCCCAACATCATTTGAACAGCAGAAGGAAGTCAAGTAAAAGAAACAGACACAGACCATACAGGTCCAAAGAAGTTTTCCATCACACTTTACAATTAAGCGTCTCAAATTGAGTTTTAATTTACATGTTAGATTTAATATCACACTCATTCCATATTAATTAAATAGCAATGGATCATTTACCAGCCCATTTAATGAGGTGTAACAATGGCTGCATACAACATATACAGATGCTATTATTACACTGTCCTCAAACCTCAGTAAATTTGCTTGAATAATTGCTAGTGCTCCAGAAATATACAGTAGCTAATGCATCTCTGCATCAGTTCAATGGTGTAATTGAGACAAACAGGTACCAAGAGCCTGTGCTCCTATCCTTCTACATCATAAGGTTGCTCCTTCATATTATTTTTAAATGGTGTCAGCACCAAACAAGGAATAAAAATGGCATGGATTAAAATCTAAAGGTAGCTATACTTATTTGGAGTTCACCTCACAAGACTGAATGACTGGTGTAATTTCAGTGTGTATTGATTGCTTCTCTACTTATGCTTATGAGGAAATTATTAGCAATAGTTAGTCCTGTGCTGTTAACATTATAAATTATAACAATCTGGAGGTATCATGGATTCAGAATAATGCTGCAAACATTGTATGAAGCTGGTTTGTATAATTTCTTGACTAGAGGTACCAGTAAAATGACTTCTCTCTTCCTCTTATTTCCAGTGGCTAAGGTCTGGGCAGACGACTGACACAGTGGAAGTGACATCTTGATAGGTGGCTATTTCTCACTTTGTAAAGACTGTCTCATGGCCATATTGTAAATACCTCTTCTGCCAAGTGAAGTTTGGATTTAAAAAGTTAATCTTTTGCCAGAGGCTTGTGGCTTGAATTTGGGGCTTTCACCTACATGCCATGTAACAGTAACTGCTGTTGTGGTTAAAAGATTGCTTTATGAAAACCCCAGTCTGGGGGTGAACGGGTGTGTGGCTTGACCCCCAGCCAAGGGCAAACCCATCACACACCACCGTGGGTTTCCTGGTGATGCAGGAGTATTTTAGCAGTACCACTTTAGCAGAGTCACTCTCAGCCAAGAAACAGTCTGGTGTCTTAAGAGTTAATTCTCAGGCAGGGCTCAGAAACAGGACAACCAGGCATGATCTAATTAAGAGCAACTTATGATCAGAAGGAAAGATTTTTCTTCATATATAGGCTGGAGCTCTGCAGAAAAAAAATAAGATGGAATAGATTTAAGGTGTTATCCTGCTGTTTCAGACTTTTTGTGTAATTTAATTGTTAAACAGTCTAGCACCCACAAAGTTTCATAATTTTTGGGGGTATTTCAAATAGTTAGCTTACTCTGTTTCTTAATGTTGAGAAAATTTCTCATCTTGATTGACAAAAATACATCAAGCTTTCTTTTGTCAGCTTAAGTACTAATTTTTTTCCTGTTCTTTTCAAACTAAACTTACTTCTCATGAACAGACATCTTTGTCTGACTTACATAGTTAGATGTGCTCTTGTTTGTAATCTTTTTAATTTTTCAATGTTTCTAAAGCTGGTGGCCTTAATTTTCCCACATCATTTATTAACAATACAAAGGAGCAAGTAATTTTCCTACTCACTTTGTGAGAGATTCCAAATAAAAAAAAATTACTTGTTTAGTTGGAATAAAGATATAATTTCCACCTACATCAGAAGGCTTTGGAGTGTTTTAACATCATTAATACTTACGTTTAATTCTTTTTAGTAGAGAAATCTGCCTTATTTTTTCCATTTTACAGATGAGAAACTGGGCGAGGGGAGAGAAAAAGAGTTGAGGAGGTTTAAAGCGTACTCATAGTTGTATCAGAATATAGCTTTGTTGTGCAGTGCAATTAGCATCAACATACTTGACTAAAACTTTGAGGCAAAATAAAACAAGGGATTTCCTGCCAACAGCAAATCAGGGAAGAAAATGGCCAAGAGGCCAAATTCTTGTCTAATTTATATCCTGCCCAACATCAGAGTTCAGTGTTGCTGTTTGATTAATGATTTCTATGGTTAATAGAGCTGTACTACTGTAATGAAGGGAAAAAATATGGTCCGTTGACTTTCATGGAGTAACACTGATCATATATTAGTACAAGTCTAGGGCCTTATCTTGTGCAAGCTGACCAAGATTTTTCAAGACTGTTTATTTTTTATATTTCAGTATAAGCTGTGTCAAAACAAAAGGCCATATAAAGCGATGTCTTGCCTGCAACAGTAGTTACTGCCAGATATTCAGAGAAAGAAAGAAACCTCAGAAATTTTCCAAACATCTAAATGTTCCAAACTATTATTACAAGTTAGAATGGTGTTTCCCTTCCGTCTCAGTTTTTATGCCTGCATCTATGTCTAGGTTCACGTCTTATACATTTTTATCCAAGCTAATGTAACAGATCACATTCATACTGTTTCTCACATAAATATTCCATGTCTTTTTTCTTTTGCACAAGGTTGAAACAAGCTCTGAGTATTTTATTGAAGCACATGAATTACAAATAATTTGGAGGCAGCAAGATATTTTAATTAAGGGTGGCTGACCTTCTCTCAATCCTTGTGTCCCACCAGGAATGACCTTTCAATTTACAACATTCTATTGGTCTTTTCAGTTTGGAAAGCCATTATGCATGCTCTGCTCTCTCTCAGCTTCACAGGTAAACACTGCCCGTATAGATTGTCTGAGGGAAGCTGGTATTTCTGGCAGGCTTGGACTTCCTAACCATGACTTACTTGGCATAACAAATGGGCTAGTCTCAGTATGATAACACTAGAAGTTTCCTCACTATTGTGTCAAAAAATCTGATAGTTGTTAGGCTATATGTAAACTGAGACATCTGCTGATAAGGCTGATCAGCCTTGACTCATCTTTGAACTCTGTTGCCTGCCTGCATCTGTTGTTGCTTTGCCTTTGCCTAGGTACCTAGCATGACGGTTCTTTAGCTCACGAGGCACATTCCCTGGCTCTATAACAATTGAAATATCTCATTTAATTACACTGTAGTATTTGGGGTTTTTTAAATGAAAAAAAAACCCCAATC
>VZTO01016288.1:0-45382 GCA_013400615.1 Syrrhaptes paradoxus | reverse complement strand
TGAGACTGTCCGTTGCTGCTGTGCAAAACTAGCCTTTACTAAATGGCTTACCTTGCTCTTTAAAAGAAGCAGTTAGTATATAATGTGTGTAACATGACAGAGCATGTCAGGGACCTGATGAAAAGTTCCAGCGTGTCAGATGTTACTATTTTTATTGTGAAATATTCATAAGGGCCTGCTCAAAGGAGATCTGCAAAGGGACAAATGAAGTTATCTTTTTTTCAGATTAAAAAGGCAGGTGGAGGCGTTATGTGTAGCAAAATACAAAATGAATCTGAGCCATTTTTTAAGCTAAAGAGAGAGACCTTGTACAAGTATACAGCCAGCAGCAAAGTGCGAATCTTTCATTTTCTTTTCAGGTAGGAAAATATTTCACTTTCATTATGGAAAAGGGATAAGGAGCTGACCTGTTTTAAGGTCAAATAATATAGCTAAACATTTAGATAATTCATTGCTTTTTGAAGATGGATATTACAGCCAAGGGTAAACTGTGGCTTGTGTTGCTCACTACCTGACTGCAGAATTTCTTTAATATTTTAGAATGGTTGGAGAATAGAAGCAGCTCATTCTGTAGGTGAAGATCATATGGAAATACAGTGAGCAAGCACGAGAAGAGGGAGACATTGCCTCATACAGGAGCAATCCCAAAGCAGTGGCTTAGAGAAAAATTTATGGTATTGTGAATAGCTCAGTAGCATGATATGACAGAACTGGGAAAAGCACGTGCAAATCCTGAGTTCCCAATGCTGAAACAGCAGTAGGCTCTTTAATGAGTATAGACATGTATCTAAGATTTATTCAGAACAAGACTGTCTAAATGGGATAATTGTGATCTATTATATTTCTTGATTTGGGGATATTTGGTATTAGCAAGCATTTTATGAACTTTTGACTTGTGCTACATATCCAAAATGTACAGAGATAGTTACTAAACCTGAGTTGCTCTCACCTCAGTAATCAGTTCCTCATCATGAAATCTATAATGTTACACTAGTGCTGCTTTTGTTCCAATGCCCTGTCTCTGATATCCGCATCAGAGACTTCAGAGGAAAGAGTAAACCTACAGCATGCACGTGAGGAGTCAATATTCAGCAAGGTAAGCAACTTCTAACACTTAATGACTGGCTTCTGTATTGAAAGCTTTACAGTCTCATTTTCTTAACTTCATTCAAGGTGATGATGACTGTAATAATAAAAATGTTTCTGCTAATCTTTTCATTTCTTTGTTGTAATCCATCAAAATGTATGTTAATGAAAATTAAAACATTTCTGATAATAAAAATATTTGAGATCTGTGATGAAAAATATGTCTAAAATAAGCATTTTCCAGAGGCTTACTTTTTTAATGTTGACTGTTTCAGTAATCTGGATTACCAAACAGACCCACTATCAGCACAGCTGAGAGCTGTAGGGACTTCTCAGGTAAGATTAAATAATAATTTAAAAAGTAATGTGTACCAATGCCATTCTAATCTTGTTTTGACCCAGAAGCCTTTGCTTGACAGCACAGAAGGGATTACATGGGAGCTCTCGCCAGCCCCACCCTCCATTGCAGAATGAATCTCAAAGACTGGATAGCAACCGAATGGCTCAAGAACTATCTGGGTCCTTCTAGAAAGGATCCAGTCTACACGTTTGTGTGGAGTCATATGCATAGAGATACTTCAGAGCCATCGTGTAGCATGCCCTTAAATGTATCGGGTGTAACGTCTTGGAGAGACCATATTCAACAGCACATTTGGCACAACCTGACAGGAGGTTGTAGCGAGGTGGGTGTTGGTCTCTTCTCCCAAGTAACGAGCCATAGACAAGAGGAAATGGCCTCAAGTTGTGCCAGGGAAGGCTTAGATTGGATATTAGGAAAAATTTCTTCACTGAAAGGGTTGTCAAGGACTGGAACAGGCTGCCCAGTGGTTGAGTCACCATCCCTGGAGGTATTTAAAAGGTGTGTGGATGTGACACTTAGGGACATGGTGTAGCAGTGGAGCTGGCAGTGCTAAATTAATTGTTGGACTTTATTATCTTAAAGGTCTTTTCTAACCTGATTCTATGATTCTTTTGTACTTGAACCTTTTTGACACTCACTAGAAAAGTGCCAGACAGAAAATAAGGATTGTGTTCTCCATATACTTGCTCAGTTTTAATTTAACCTAGAGGCTTGCTTCTGGTAGTCTCAGCTATAGAGAAATGAGAATCCCTTCCTGATGTCTCTTGCCTGCAGTACTGTACATCACCAAAGCTGCAGGAGGGTTTTGTCACTGTCAGCTCGAAGCAAGGTTGTACATAAAGCTCTTTGTATGACGCTCACTTTGTTATAAATCCCAAAGTCTGTTTGGGGAGGGGACATGTGGTGCTTTCAATCCCCGTTCTCGAAAGAATGTTTTTCAAAAAGAGGTTGAAGCTGCATATGTAGGATGATAAAGAGCAGAACCAATGTGGCATGAACGCACCAGCTTAAAGCCAATGCCTCAGGCTTTGTGCTAAACCTTTACACACAATTTTTATCATGTGTTTGCATCTTGTCAGACATCTGCACGTTATTACTTACTTTTAGGAGTCAAAATACTTCATGTAATGTCTACTCATAAGGTTATCACACCCAGCCTTGCATTTAATTTCTGAGGTGCTGGAATAAGGAAACTGTTTCAGATTAAATGTATTGGCCATGTGGTTATCTGACAGTATCTGCTAGCCATTATACAGACACATCATGCTTGCTACTCTACTATCTAATAAATATTTACTAAACAACATCTTGTTTAAATAATTTCCCTTGTGCTGCTGTTCTTCAAGTCACATTTGTCCAAATGAGAGCTGTCAAATTAAGTAACTTGATGGTTATAAGACTTCAGGGGAAGCTGTTCTTCGAGCTTGATGATGCCTTACTGCCCAACTCTTAGTCTGGGCAAACCGTGAATATGTCTGCTCTTGCCATGGGATTCGTCATTCGGTCTCAGAGTACCTTACAGAGGAAACCGATATTGTACCGTCCTTCTCCTGCTACAGATGGAGAAACTGAGGCACAGCAGAGAAGTAGCAAGTGTTTTGTTCAGTGTGCAACAGTAATAGTACCAGGCTGGAGATGAAGCCAGCTCTGCTGAGATTATATCCAGTGCACTTTCCAGTGGGTTATAAATGCATAAAATAATCAAGCAAGAACTTGTCAGAGCACATCTGCTCCAGTGTTTCTGGCAAAAGTATATCCGTTATCCTGATTTAAATCATCGTTTTTGACACTGATGATGTGTGGAGGTAAAGCCCATCGGTGGCCTGGCTGTGTCTTTCAGACAGTCAGACCAAGAAAAATGTTGGGCAAGCTAAATCATTTAAATCCTGATACTGCTAGGGCTGGAGCTGGGTGTATTTGGAAGTGGATCCCGAGGGATTTCAGTGGGGCTTCATGCAGACAGAACGATCTTTTGCACTCAAAGCAGCTTATAATATCAAAACCACTATAAGAAAATAGTCTCTAGACAAAGCTTACTGAGCTGAAGCCTTTCCAAGAGCACATCAGGTAATGCTCCCAAAAAGTGTTTTACTTAAGATTAATAATGCATTTGGATGACTGAGAGTTAGCCTACTGCTCCTGTTAAGTCTTCTGCCAGTCTCGGAAGGGGTAAGCCATTGGTCCTCTTGCCTTTTTGTTTGCATAAAAGTGTCCACGGAAAATATGAGTAAAAAAATTTCTTCAAATTAAAGTAGTAAGGAAAAAATGATTGACTAAGTCCAAGTATAAATAGGAAAATACACAAACCTTAATTCACACCCATGTTATGGTCCTTTTCAAGAGTAAAGGGAGGTAACAAATCCTGCAAGGCTTGTATGTTTATTTTCTGTAACTCCATGCTTTGTGTTGCCTTTTGATCCTTAAGATGCTTATTTTTCAGTGCTGAATGTAAACAAGCAAATACAGTGTTTTCTTTTTCCCTCCTGCTGTGCATGTATGAAGAACTTCCAAAGGAGGCTTTTGGGATGCATCAGGCTGGTTCACCTTCAGCTCATCGAGTCGTTCAGTTAAGCATGTGTTCTTTAATACATTGTTCTGCCTGTCTTTTCTAGTAAGATAATGACATTGAATGCTCTGATGATATCAGCCCAGTATTTGTTCCTTCAGTGTCAAGGATACGCAATGAAAATGTAATAAGCAGTTAGATTAAAGTAAAAAATATGCTGCTGGCAAGGAAATAACAAATTGGATTAAGTCAATTCTGTTTTGAATGTTGGTAAGTAGATGAATTTTAATTTCTCACGGTTCATTTTAAAGAGCTATTTAGGCACCCAGCACTCCATATTTTAAGGTTAAGTTACTGTTTTAAATTTACTTCATTCATTTTAGTATTTCAAAAATGTATTATTCCCACATTGTGAAACTTGAAGAGGCTCTTTACCCATATCCTGGAAAACAACAAATGGTAAAGAAACATCTGAAGTAAGAGAAGGTTGTCACATGAACAAGTGTGCATAAAATGGCTGTAAGAAAAAAATAAGTTTCACATCATCAGGGAAGGAAAGTATCTGTTACAGCTTCTCAAAGCAACAGGAGGGGGCAAGCCCCTAACTGTGGTTTGGTTTTTTTTTTGTGGGGCTTAATCAGATCATGAAAGGAATTATACCACTGCTTCAATGTCTGCAATACCATGAGACAGCACCTAGCGTTGTAGGGAGTCTCTTCTGGGCTGCGGTCTCTTATGAACAGTCTCAGAGACTGTTAAATATTGAAGGAAGAGTCATCTTCTAAAGGTACTTCTAAAAATATCTTAGTAGTTCCGGTTTGTAAGCATTACAAACTATTGAGTCCAGCCGTACTGCAGGGACAAGTACGCCTGGCTAGAATGGTGCAACTCTTACTGAAATCTGCCACGTTCTGGAAGCTTACAGGGTAGCCCAGAATGCCCTTACGTTATGCCTTCTTTTGAAATTCAAGTTTGTAAGATGAAAATTTTTTAAGTTATGATGTCCAGACATCAAAGAATTTGAGGTTTCAAATAGCTGTGAGCCTCTGTTTATTTAAATTGTGGGGGTCTCAGCTGCTCTGAAATGCAAGTTTAACTGATGCAACTTCTCCAAAGATGGATTCTGGTTCCTTTGTTAGTATTAGAAGATTAATCAGAACAACAGATAAACAGATACTTTGTACTAAGTAATTACAAGCTACGGGAAAATGTTCTTTTAATTTTCCGTAAAAGATCAGGCTAAAGAGTTGAAGTCATAACACATGTCTTGTGGTAACCCAAATTTAAGTCATGTGAATCGAGAGCTGTAAGGGTTCCATTAGCACACATGGAAAATGGGATTGGATCTGTAAAAGTATTGACAGTATGTTCCGTTCTGAAGTATTATTTTTTTAGATTAAAAATTAAACAAAACCCTCAAGTGGCTTTACAGTTAGTTGACAGTGCCAGCGCGCTTCAGTTTCCATTAGAACTGAAGTTGCCATGCTCTTCATTTTAAATGGAAATAGCATTCTGCTGATGTCACTAGTGAGCTTTATTTTCTCCCAGTAAAAATTTGTTTGTATTAGAGTGACTTTTGACAGGAAATCCCTGTGAATATGTTTCTCTTGGTGATCTGCTGCTGATTTAGATGAAAATTGCTATACCAGTCAGCTTGTGGGAGGATAAAACTTTTTTATTATTTTTAATTCTGTCAATTTAAATCCAGTGTACACGGCTAGATATTGGAATAAATGTGGTTTGTTTCTGCTTGGAAGCCTGTTCTGGGGAGAGGTGTCTCATCCCAATGCACAAAGGCTGTTTCTCATTTTGTTGATTTTTTTTTTTTTTAAAGCAATATCTATCTTCTCTGTTGGAACATGTCCATTAATACATGTGTATAAACAAATTCGGGAAATCCTCTCTTGTGCCTCAGACTTCTGCTTCTATTGTTTCCTTCCCCGGCCCTCGAAGAAGTCGCACAGCTGTGCCAGGGTACCCTCAGGACTTGCTTTGCTGATCTTCAACCTTTTGGTCCCCAGCTGATGCTCAGTAGTAGCAGGTCCTGGATTCCCCCACACCTTGTGCTCTGTCTTTATCAGCTTTTCAGCAGAGTGTTGGGCAGAGGCACTCTTCTCACCTGCTTCAGAACCTTCTGTCTGCCCTGTAGCACCTCTTTAGGCAGAACCTCTCCAGACATTCAGGGAGTAGGATAAAGTCAATTTTTCTGTTGCCATGAAACTAAATGCTTCATCAAGGTGCAGTGGTCCTCAGTGGGACCGTTCAGGACAACGTTGTTACCTGTGTTCTCCAGCATTGTGAGAAATTTGACTAATCATAACGGGCAAAAAAACCCAAATAAAGTTTAGCTAATGAGGAGCACTTTGAGTTGATTCCTGAGAATTTGATGCTTCTGTTGAGTATAATACTACTTTTTTTTCTTTTTTCTTTGACACAGCTTTCATCCAAAAGGGATTACGAAATGCTTTACTGATTGTACAGAAAAAGAGAAATCATTTCTGGCACCTGTTTGATCTGCCAACAGTAAGCAACCAGTTTAGCCAACTTGTAAAATACAGAACCTTATTTCGTTAGGATGTAGAAATCTTTCTGCCATCAACCAAAAAATAACCAAAACACATGTCCAGTAGGAACTCCAGAAACTTTCCTCCATAATAGCCAGTTGGTGTATGCGTCTAAATTGGTACAGGATTAAAACTGTCACACACACTTTTTCTAGAGCTGCACTTTTGTAGCAGATGGCAAAATGATCTCCTTTTTTTTTTTTTCTTAATTTGAACTCTAGGAAAAGTAGTGACGTACTTCCAGACAGGGTTTGTGCCAGTCACATTTGGCTTTTGTGGAATCTGCTAGCTCTTCTCCGGGGAAAGGCTTTCTTTGCTGCCTTCCATTTGATCACCATTTCTCTTCCCCTGCGAGTTCACGGTGACCAAGCCCAGCTTGCCATGTGCAGGTGGTGGAGCTGGGGCAGGGCAGTCACACAAGGTGGGTTGTAATGGTGAAGTCCCTGAAAACCCAGGCTAAACACACTTGTGCTTGTTTATCTTTGTTCATTTTTCTGCTTTTTGCTGTCTTCCTCCTTGTCTTTTTTTTTTTTTTAATTTTAAGGCTGGTTTGGTGTTGTATCATTTCAGAATGACACGATTAAGCAAAATCCCGCTTTGGAGTCCTGATGATCCCCCCCTATGGCTTGTATTAACATTGAGAATTTGTTTCTGTTTTGTTTGTGGTCAAGAGTCTTTTTCCCCGCCCCCTGCCTGAGATTGTTCAAGAAATGTTGAACGGAGTGCTTAATGATTTCCAGTGCTTTCTCTTGACATTTTAGTTTTGGAGAATGAGCAATGCCTCCGCTGGGGACTTCCCTGGCAGATCCATGTCTGAACAGCCAGGGCTGGCTTCCAAGAACATTAAATTCCAGCTGCTTTTCCATCCATGGCAAGGTTAGTTTAGTATCCCCCTTCCTCCCTGTGCCTTTACAGCAGGAGATATTCTAGCCAACGTATTCGTCATGTTTCTGAGCCTCCCTGCTGCTTGATTTATGCAGAGGGGACTAGAGAGAGAGATTCCAGAGCTGTACGCTGAGTGTGAACTGCCTGCAGGTGTGCAGCAGGGCGCGATAGCCCGTCACGGCGTGGTCCATATGTACACGGCTACACTGGTTAGTCCCCACACGTAGATGAACAGAGCCAAGATCATAACACCACACGTTCAAATGCACAAGACATGGCATTGGTGCTGTTTCAGTCCTGCAGATGAATCTTGCTAGAGACTTCGCTGCATGGGAACAGCATAGAGAGGCTGAGATGGAGTGAGAGATGCTGAGACAGAGTTGATTCTGGCATCTGATGTTGCTTTCCTTGTTTATGAAAAGCAGCGTGAAACAGGATGGTGAAATACTAAGTTAATCTGTAGATAACGGTATGTAAGGCTTCAAGAAAATTCATGTTGTCTCTTCATAATGTTCCCTGTTATTTTTCCATGTTGTGCAGTTTATGCACTATGTGAGGCGAAGCAAATGACTTATGCCTGGGTTCTTTAAGACTGGTTATGCATATTTGGTGCCTGGCCTAACACTTCAAGGGACATAATTTTCAGTGGTATAATGGACTGTTTGAGTCTCTCTTGTCAACTGGGAGTTTGAGTATGTGCCACATTTGGAAATTCAGCCCATCCTGACCTAGCAACTGGCAAGGGAGAAATCCAAGCCTATCAGCTGCTATTTAAACCTGAGATTTCTGCTTGCCTTTGTCTTATCTGAGCAGGGTAAGATGTACCTTGTGTGGTCTTTCAAAGCTGGTTTCTCATGTGCAGTTGCATGATGAAAGGCACCGCAGTGTTTTTGGAAACCCCAAATGTAGCCAGTCTCCAGCTGGTAAAATTGTCATCGTTCACAGCCTGATTGAACTACGGAAATTTACCCAAGTAGAGGATCAGGTCCAGTGTACACAGCTGGGAACCAAGCTGAGCTCAGTAACTATCTGTGCTCAGTACTAAGCCCAAGCCAACTGGGTTGCACATAGATATTTCTCCTAGGTAGCAGCACATGGATCAATGTCCTCTTGTTCACTTGTATCCACGTTGTCCTCTGTTCTCCTTTCCCTTCTAACTAAGCAATGCCTCATTGACACCAAAAGGGAAAGGTATCATAGATGAATACTGATTACCTTTTTCTGATGATTCGGAGAAAAACATTTACTGCCTTTACACTGTAACTTCTCCAGCAGTGGTTATAATTTGTTATGAACCTTTTCCTTGTTTGTGAAACAAGTATGAGTTATGCTCAGTATGAGCAGGGGAGAGGAAAGAGTTCTAGTCAGCGGCTCAAATGTCCAAGTGAAGACCAGTGATGAGTGGTGTTCCGCAGGGGTCGGGGTATTGGGACTGGTGTTTAACATCTTTGTCAGGGACACGGACAGTGGGATCGAGTGCACCCTCAGCAAGTTTGCCAACAACACCAAGCTGGGTGGCACGGTTGACGCGCTGGAAGGAAGGGATGCCATCCAGTGGGACCTGGATAGGCTTGAGAGGTGCTGCCATCTGAACCTCATGAAGTTCAAGCCAGCTGTATCCTGGGCTGCATCAAAAGCAGCGTGACCAGCAGGTTAAGGGAGGTGGTTCTCCCCTTCTACTCCACTCTGGTGAGACCCCACCTGCAGTACTGCATCCAGCTCTGGGGCCCTCAGCACGGGAAGGGCATGGACCTGTTGGAGCAGGACTGGAGCACCTCCGCTTTGAGAACAGGCTGAGAGAGTTGGGGTTGTTCAGCCTGGAGAAGCAAAGGTTCTGGGTAGACCTCATAGCAGCCTTCCAGTGCTGAAAGGGGGCTACAGGAGAGATGGGGGGCTCTTGATCAGGGGGTGGAGTGACCGGATGAGGGGTTACTCTTTTAAGCTGAAAGAGGATGGATTTAGATTAGACATTAGAAGAAAATGTTTTCCTATGAGGCTGGTGAGGCAGTGGCCCAGGTTGCCCGGAGAAGCTGTGGATGCCCCATCCCTGGAGGGGTTCAAGGCCAGGCTGGATGAGGCTTTGAGCAACCTGGGCTGGTGGGAGGTGTCCCTGCCCATGGCAGGGGGTGGAACTGGATGATCTTTAAGGTCCCTTCCAACCCAAACCATTCTATGATATGATATTTAGGGGTGGTTATTCTTCATTGATAGCACTATTGTAGGCAAGAAATCTTAAAGGAGCATTTGCTTAGGTCTTTTATTTTTCTGTTACTTTGTGGTCATTATTTTTCCCAAAGCTTATCTACAGATCTGTACTAGGACCCAAACCACTAAAATGCATTAAAGTCAATCCTTTTATGCCCCTGTGTATTCAGCTAGCATGGTAAAATGTTTTGTTTTTCTTTTTTTTTTTCCCAGAGTCTATGAGCTCATTCAAGTATGGAGACTTGGCAGCTTCTCTGTACATACAAAGACGGCTGTTTGAATGTCAGACTGAGTGTCTTTCTGACTAAGGATAAATTATCTGGTGTGTTACATTAGGATTTCTTGCTTTATCTGGCATGAATAAGGTTTGTTTATCAGTGTCCCATCATGATTTACATTGGACTGCAGTTTATCTTTCAGGTTTTTTCATATTTTATTACGTAAAAGCATAGGTATTTCTTTTTAAAAAAATTGTAATATAAAGGATTGTAGTAGTGAGTTAATACTGTTGTATGGCCAAGAAAAGGCATTGCAAAACACAAAATAAGCAGGAGTAAATACAAAATTCATGGTGGGATTGGAAAAACAAGGTGAAGATTTGCTTGGGCTTAACTGGTTCTTTACATAGCATTCCGTATAGAATTGAACGGTCACTACAAACAGTGTAATCTATGGAAAAGGAATTGCATTAGCATGAAGGATTCTTGGTGAAAATAGAATTTACAAAAAAAAGAAAGAAAAATTGTTAGTACTTTAAAAATTCAGTTTTGGTATCCAAAATGCCTCGTAGCTCTCAATGGAGAGAAAAAAAAAATCTAGTTCTAAAAAGAACTGCATACATGGTTCAATGGTTGTGGTAATTATCAGCTCAGAAAGTGGGTGCATTTTATGTACACCAGTGCCTCTTGTTTCAGAGAGAGACTAGTCTGGAAGTCTCTGTCTTGGCTCGAGGAGGAGCCATTTACAAAGAGATCCGCTGCTTGAATGGTGTGAGGCTGCCAGGGTCAAGTGTGCCATCTGCGCTCTCGGCAGAGGGTGGGTGCTCTGCCCTGCTGAACCACTTGGAATGTGGAAGAGATGGAATAAATGCTTTTTTTTCATATAGATTTAACAAGCATTACAGCTTGATTTACAACATCTGGGTCTAACTTGAAATAGTGTTACAAAAAGTACAACATCTGTACATACAAGCCAGAAAAGATTAATAGGGGTTTATTTGGTCCTAAATCCTCCAGCGTAGATTAACAGCATACACCACCTCTCTTGCTTCATTTTTTGTTTAAGTTACATAGGCAGCTAGTCCATCTCTATTGACATTTGTGATGCTATAAAACATAACTGCTCTGGTTTGGGCCCCTTTATTTGCACACAGTGCAAATGAGTGTCAGTAGATATTCACCTACATTTCTTAACCTGGCGAATTGCTTTGTCTTTCACTGAGATTGTACACGTGCCACTCACGGTGCAAGTCCGAGCTTTTATTTTGGGCAGTATTTGAGAAATGCTAAAAGCACAAGAATGTGGCAATTACATCTAGTTTCCACATGCTGTTTGATTATCTGGTTCCATTCTTCATGTCAAAAGAGTCAAGAAACCAAGTCATTACTGTGAATTGCAAGGTGGGATGCGTCGTTAAAGCCCTGTGCTTACTGAAGGAAAAGCTGTTCATCCTTTAGCCATGATTCAATCCAGAAAATAAAAATGTAAAAATTTGTGCCTTCTGCCTTTACTGGTAGCTTGAGAGACTTGCAGCTGACCAGGTGAAGGCAGTCAACTTTCCTTTTCTGAGCAGGGGAAAAAGAAAAGCATCTAGGCTAAGGTTAAAACAGAATAGGTTTGTGGTCATCATCATCTTTTACAGGGGGGGAGTCGGAGGAACTTCTCGATTGTGGATTCTTCAACCGAAGGGTCCTGTCTCCGATTCCTGCTCTGTCTCACTGTAGCCCTTGTGCTGGCAGGGCAGAATAGAAATGAGATGCTACTGAGCTGAGCATCCTTGACTCAGGATTACTGGGAGCCTGAAGTTCAAGCCCAGGATTTCATTTTGTGTTTGCACAACTAGTGTTGTGATAAAGTGCTAGAGCAGCATCTTGGCCTGTATGTGTCAGGAGTTTGAGCCACTGCCTTTTTTTCTTTTTTTTTTTTTTTAAGCAGCTGAATTTTTTCAGTGTTTGTGTGGATTAATTTCCAACATACACTGCGTTGCAATTAAGTTAATGTTGGAGGCTGTTAAGATGAAAGATAAGTGAGTGGGAGGGGAAAGCAAAATAGAGCAATAACCAAGAGCACTGCAATAAGAACTAAAGAAACACCACCAAACGGTTGGCAAAGTACCCTGTGGCTTCTTTGATAGTCCCTCATCACGAGTAATAAAACACCTCTTGAGTTGTTCTTCACCTACTGGTTGTAAATCCTAATGTAAAGCTGCCTGTGTTTCCCGCAGTCCTGGGGACCTCACAAAAGCCTCTGCCCCCCCGGAGTCCAGGCTGCCTGGCATGGGGAGAGATGGAGGAGCAGAAATGAAGGTGGGAACAGTGGGAATTGCTGAATTTCTCACTCTCCTTCAGGGGGAAAAAGGGGAGATTTCAGTGTTGTAGAGGGCTCCTGCCCCAATGTGAAGTCTTGAGGCCATATTTTAAAACAAAACACTAGCACATTCAACGTTCCTTACTTCTGCTCCAAATCACTGCAGCTGTGGTATGTATGAAGCTGTTACTGTTGTGTCTTTTTAAATGTGTTTTAAAATGTGCCTGGAGGTTTGGGGAATTTCTGATTTCTTTTATTTGTATTTTTTTTAATACCTGCTGAAATGCTCTGCTGTTTATATTTAAGCAAAACCTCCAGCAGGAATGAATAAAATCAAAGAGCATCATAATCTTGAAAGGCAGGTCGGAGACTGACAGATAGGTCTGGCTGAAGGAGCCTTTTCACGAGGGATGGGGTAGGCGAGGGGTTGGGAACAGAGCAGCCCCTTTCCCTTCTCATCTCTCTGTGTGCTCCCTTTCCCCCCATCATTTCTCCTGCCCCACATCTATCTCCTCTGCGTGAAGCGTGTATCAAAGCCAGGGTTTCAGCAACAGTGGCAAGTTTCAGCAGCATCCAAAAAAGTGAGGCTTGTTCGGCTGGGCTAGCCTGTCCAGCCCCTTGGCTGCTCACTCCCCCTCTCTCTCCAAGAGCAGCAGCGCTGGCTCGCGCTCGGAGAAGCCGCTCCTTCTGTTTTCCAGTGGAATATCTGATGATGAGATTTCAGTTTCCACACTATAATGCTCTTTAATTTGAGTGCAATTTTTAGCAGCCTGTTTTCACTCAAGAGTTACTGGTAAACTGAGGGATTTATTTTTTTTCCTTTTGTTAAGCTCCCTGCGTCAAGTGACCTGGTGTCACATCTCTGGCTGCGGGAATGCTTTTAGCCGCAAGTGCATAAGGTTTGGTAGGAGTTCCTGCCTTTACCCAGGAAAGAATCCAACAAAGCATGGCTCGTTTCTCACTGTACCTTCTCTATGCCCCTCTTCCAAAAAATGCAGGCCAGGCTGGGCAGCAGTCTCACAATGCATCTGTGATGGGAACACTATGGGAAAAAGCAGCTTCATCACGAGGAAAAGTGGCTGGCAAAGGTGGAATGATGAGTTTGTGTTTTATTTTGCTTTCTGGCATTGTGCAGTGAAGACCCACGTGAATTTTGGAGCGAGGAAAATAGAGGACATGATAGAGCTGGGTTTTTTTGTGTAAGATCCCAGACTTTCTTGCCTTTTAATCCTAGAAATCTAGACCCCAGGCTATCTGAGGAAACTCTGTAAAACTTTCCAGCTAATGTTACCCTGGGTTAGTGGCATCATTAGCACTAGCATCAGCAGGGAGTCTGTGCTTGGATGAGGCCATCAGCTTCTGTCTTGTATTTATCATCTTGTCAAATAGTTTTAACCGATTGTAGAAAAAAAACTACTGGGAGCTGCTAGGGCCTTCTTTATTAAGGTCATCTGCTGGTGCTGATCTACCAAATGATTTTTATTGCAGTAAGCATTTCTTTCTGTTCAAGTTTACTGTGGTAAATGAGAGATGTGGGTGATTTAATAATCTAGTCTTTAATTCAGAGACTGAAAAGATGCCCCTTCACTACTTCGGTCTGCAAAGCAAAAAAACTTTTTTGCAAGGACAGTGGAGGAAAGAACTCTTGACAGTCCTGCTGGTATGGCTTTAGAAAGGGGGATGGGAAAGAGGAATGTACCTTCAACACACTGAGTTCCTACCATCAGCCTGCTTATGGTCTCTGCTCCCGTCCCAGGCCAAGCTAAAACTATCTATCAGAAATCTTTCCTATATGAGTGTTTCTTATATGACTCTCTTGGCCAAAGATCAAGCCATTTCCCAAAAGCTTGTTTTCCAGGACCGGCTTAGAGTTGGCTTTCAGGCAGGTGTACAGATATATAGCAGCAGACACTTTTCTGATTTACACCATCTTCGTAGCATGCCTGCAAAAAAAATGGTATTCAGTTGGGTTTTGAACATCTCTTAATGCTAGGAGGTTAGCCACAGTTGGAGCTGGTTCTTTGAGTCTTGCCCATGGTATTTGTGTCAGGTAGTTTCGGCTGATGTAGTGCTACTTAGGAAACCACTGAGGATCTATATGGAAATACCTGTTTCCCTCATCTTTAAAGGTAGTCTTAGCTTGTAATACGCTGATAGATCTTCAAAATTTATTGATGTTTGTCACGTTAGCTCTTCACATTTTCAGTTTCAGGTGGCCTATATGTTGTTACTTCCCCTTTTTTGAACACCAAACAGAGTGAAGTGCACTCCTTAAGAGAACTATGTTTATCCCAGGGCTGCCAGAGGGCAGGAGGCGGTGACCCAGGGCAGACCTTGTTCTATCCTGTATTGAAGTTAAAGAGTAATCATTATCCAAATTTCCTGCATATTTTTTTTTCAAACTCAAGAACTGGTTTCATTAGTATACCAAAGACTGCAACTGAATGCATTTCTAGGCAAAATTTTCAGTTCTCCTGAAAGAATTATAAAACTCTTCTAGTCCTCAAAAACAAGAGAACTGTGCAAGTGATGAACTGTTTTATGTCAGAATGCCTTCTCTAAGTGCTGTTTGCTCTCCTGATTCTGGCCATTAGATTAAACAAGTTGTGTCCATTATGTTTCTATTTTTTTCATTAATTTTGAAGGTAAAGTATATATATGAACAGCTGGTTTTACTGGCCTGAAGTTTTAAGCTGCCAAGAAACTTTCCTACTGATGTTAACTCTTGCAAGCTTTAGTTATTTCAAGAGTTATGTGTGCTTGAGTTTTGGGGTTTTGTTTTTTGGTTTTTTTTTTTCAGATAGGGAAAAAAAACCCACCACAACGCTAAGGCTGGAGGAACCCTTTTAGCTCAAGCAGCAAAACCAAATGGGGATGTCTGGGTTATTTCAGAACTCCACTAAAGTGGATCTTCCTCATGTAAGAAAGAGAATGATGTCATGTTCAGCAGTGGAGGAGAGGATCAGAGCATGCTCCTACAATTCAGCATACCCCAGAGGTAATATCATGGACGAATACCCCATAATAAGGCAAAGACCTACCTGATGTTTACTTTTTTTGTATATAAATGTGTGCATGCATATATATATGTGTGTGTGCATGTGTTTATTTAAAGAACTGCTTTTACAGGCTTTCAGAAGAAAAAGAATTTTTAAAGGGCATTTTGGTTTCTTGTGAATTTCTTTTTTAATCTTTAATGAGTTCCCTTAGTGTTTTGCTGCAGAAGGTGAGGCTTTGGTCACAGGCTAGTTTGGAAGCTTTGTGCTTCATTTAACTTTGTATTTCTAGTGTTTCAATGGATCAAGAAAAGCAAAAGCAGTAACATTTGACCTTCCAAAGCTAGTAATGTCTCTCCCCCCCCCCTTATCCTTGTCTTTTCATGGTGAAGAAATAGTGTAAAACATTCAGCATTTGTTTCCAGGTGATCTGTTCTTTTTCACCCTTCTCCTTCTCTCCCTCGAGATGGAGGCCCCTGCCATCCTTTGAGATGTCAGGAATTTTAGGAGAAAATTTATGCAGCAGCATAAAAAGGCATTGGACCGTGTAGCGAGGGTCAGACATATGGTAGCAATGATTGTACACCCCAGTAAAGCAGCTTCCCTGCGTATGTTTGAACACATGATGAGAAATCTTTCCTGGGTAGCAAAGTGCTTAAAGGTGCACTGTGTATTCTGATCTTGTCAGGTACACAGCATGCAAAACACGCATGGGAAGAAACAAATAACTATTTTTCTTGCCTAAAATAAGTTAAATACATTTCTGTGTGGAAATGAGATTAAAGTCCTCATTTTCCTTCTAACTTGTCTCTAGCTGTTGAGAACAGCAGCTCCTCAGGTCTCTGGGAATGTAGTCTTCACCTCAAATAGGGATTCTAAAATATTTAAGCGTCCTGTCTCGTGAGGCTTCTTGTTTCCTATTTGTTTTTTGTTGCTAGGCAATGCATTTATACCCCCAAACTTAAAATTTACAGCTCTCAAATTGTCCTCAGCCTTATTCTCCAAACCTCACATCTGTAATGGGTTTTCCATCTGCCAGTTTTCCCAGGTCGCCCCATCCATCCTCAAGTCTGCAGAGGAAAAAGCCTTGTGGTTGGGGTTTGGTTTTTTTTTTCCCCTTCTTTTAGCCTCCATCTGTAATTAATTTCTTGCAAAGCCACATCTGTCTGTTTGGGGCAGAGGAAGTGGGGAAGGGGAGGTAAAAAAGTGAAGTCACTCTCTCCCTTTCCCAGTAAAATGCAGAATTTGGCAAGTGCGATTGTAGTTCCTCGGGGCATTTTAGCCTCTCCTGTCCATCCTCCAGCCCCAGCCACCCCCTGTTCCAGTGCACAGTCGAACATCTTGCAGCAGGGTGAAGAGCTGCTCTCGCTCAGCTGGTAGTTCTCCCGCCTGCGTGGAGCTTGTGGGTTTGGTCTGTGCTGCAGCCCACATCTGACACCGCAGTGTGTTTCCACTACTGGGGTTGCTGCAAAAGCTGCTGGCATCCTTTGGAAAACTTCCTTCTGTCAATATTTGAATTTTCAAAACCATACTAAATAGCTGCCATGATGTTTCTTTTTTAAAGACTTAAGAAACAGCCACAGTGGTCTCAGTCAATATTCCTTCTCTACCATCATCTAGTGCAGCTGTTGCAAAATCTTTTTATGTTCTGCAGACCACCAGGTAGCTTCGAGCAGGAACAGTGCTTGGTGTGAGGCCGGTAGCCTGCCTGGTGCCCTGCTCTGCTGGCAGAAAGAACCAGCTGTCTGACTCCAGAGAGGACAAACCCATAGTGCAGCGACTGCTCTGGAGCCTTGGTGAAGGTCTGCAAGATGTTCTCTTGTTCTGGAGTTTCTTTGGCACATATGATCTTCCTCGCTTTCCTCTTGAGAACTTCAGCTAGAGGAGATATCCTGCTCTCCTGCCTCTGTGCTGGAAGTAGTTGGCATTGATCCCAGAGCTTGACCTTCCATCAGGTCACCTGTCCAGTGCAAGGTCCTTATCCCCTTCTGTGACTTGCCACCATCGCGTCCCAACTCCTACAGCTTTTTGAAACTGAAAGAGTAGTCATAATGTAGTAGGGGTAGTGGTCATCCTATAGAAAAGGGCTACAGCAAGGAAGGTAGGCCACTGAGTGGAGGACCCACAGACCAGCTTCTGACTAACTGTGATCTCGTGAATGACCGTCTGAGAGCTGCTGAGCTTGTGAAGAATCAGCTTGGAGATCAGGCGTCCAGGTGCCTGTTCCCAACCTCTGAGCTTGTCTGTGTGCACAGCTTGTGACAGATTCATCACAGAAAGCACGCTGTCTGCTTGTGTAAGAGGAACACAAAACCCCTGAAATCCATGGGAAGTCGGACCCTGAGGTGTCTTTGGAGATCTGGGATTTCGTCTGTTTGTTCTCTAATGCAGGGCAGACTCTAAGGGTGTAGATTGAACATAGCTACTGTTAACACTGCTGATTGGAGTGGCACAACTACTGTACAGCCAGTTGGTGAATTAGATGGGATGATTAATCTGGGTTAAATATATACTGAGATTATATATTAGTATATACTTAAATCTATACTCACTTGGTAGACCAAGACCAATTCTACAATTTGATTTACTGCACAGCCTCACATGCTACTGTGTTGGCACAACTGAAGGGCTGGCACTGGGATGGGAGGATAAATAGTGACAAGTTCAGCAGGGGGGCAACTGAAATTGGTAGTTTTGCTGAAAAACACTCCTGCTTGTCCAGCTACTGCCTAATACCTAAGGCAGAGCATGTCCTCTGCAGGGCTAGGCACACAGCATGCTGCCTGTCCCCATGCAAGCACATTCTTGAGTATTGCTTTCAGGAAAAGTTCTTTGGGATGATGTACTTAATACCGAGAAGAAATGGCCTATTTTAGAATAATACAATAAGTAACTAAAATAATGAGTAGTTAATAAATGTAGAAACTTCCTGACCTGGGATTCAACCTTGTCGGACATGCAAACTGAGGTCTGCCTCCAATAACCCCCCCAAAATTACAGGTTAGTGGGGAGCTATTGTATGAGTAGAAGTATTGTAGAAGGTAGGCTGGACTGATGGAAACCAAAGAAAACCACTGGAAATGGGAACAGTGGTTTGGAGAGCATGCTAGCAGAGCCCCTGCAGAAGAACTGAAGCTGGCTTGTGCAGTCACCTGGGGCACACAGGTCGGTAAGGATATTGTGTCTCTTACCACACATCTGCCACAGCTGCCAGAGTACAGTGGGACCCTGTTTCACTACAGCCATATTAGTAACATGTCTGGAAAATAATTTTTGGCAAGGGTCAACTTAAACAGCTTTATTCTGCCTCGGAGTCCGCTCTCAGATGGCTTTAAAACTCAGAATGGGTTGCAGCAATTTTGAAACTCCAGAAACCATATCTGTCATTGTGGCTCCGTATCTGTCAGGAAAAGGATGTACAGCCCTGGGTAGGTGCAAGTGAAGGAGCTCTGCATCACCTGCTGAAAGATCATCACCCAGCAGGAACTGGGAATCCCACCAGCAAACTGGTAGCAGATTTGGAGTGGTGGATGTCAGCCCCATTTCAAATCTCCCTGAAATCTGCCTGTTTGCCCCAGACCACCATGCGTATGTGTTTGTCTCCCCATTTTAAGACACTTCATTTTAATGCTGGCTATGGGAGGAAAGGGGGAGCTCTGTAATATGCAGGCTGTGGCAGCAACAGCTCCCTGAGGAGCAGACTCGTAAAAATAATGTGGTGAGAAAATTAGTTCGATTCCAGTGTAAAATGACACAAATTTGAAATAACACTGACACCCTGTGGAGATGTGTGGTGGGACATTCTGCAGGTCTTGTTGATCCTTGTTCCAAATTTTATAGGCCAGTAATTAGTTTCCTTCATGTTGTCTTTTAGAGAGAACTTTAATTTTTCTAGTGAAAAGCTTAACATTTTTCTAAGCCCAATTAAAAAATAAAAATCCTTCGTATCTTTCCTATGAGAAATAATTCATAATTTTTTAAAAATCTTGTAGCTAAACCCACAAAAACTCACTTGCCAAAAAGAGGATGATGAGGAATATTCTACAAGATCTGAAGAATGTACTTGTAACAAGTTGTCTCCCAAAGGACTTTCTTCTGCACGGCTGGAACCATTGGAGGGAGCAGCTCCCCACCAAGGTGTAGTCAGGATGCTAATCGTTTCCCTTCCAGTCCGGACTATAGTTTAAAAACGCAAGAGCAAAAGGGTTTGTTTGATTGTAAATGTGCATTTCTAATAAGCAGAGCAACAACTTTGTGTTTTGCTTGATCTCTCTGCCAGTCCCTTAGCTGACCATCTGGCTCTTCGGAGCATGCCTTAAGATGCCTTACTGTGTTTGTGTTCTGTATTTACTTCTGGGCAGAGAACAGCCCAATTAAAAAGGGATAAGGTTCCCTTTTTGCTCCAGTTGAGCACAGGATCCCCATTTACACATAGGGTTAAAGATCAGAAATAAGCGGAGGGTTATCGAGGAGGCTCCTGGCAATGCGAGCTCAGGCAGGCATTGCACGGGAGCCGATGGCAGGCTGAGAGCACTCCCCTTTCTCGTATGCTCTCTGAAACACAGTGAATCTGAATGCTGGGAGCTCGCTGTTCACTGTGGGAATTGCCTGGTGTAATGAATTTCCTCCAAGGATGATAACATGTTTAAATCTCTCCTGTTTGCATTGTCTGCAGAAGGGAAAACTGAGCCAGATTAGGCTGTGCAGGGACAGGCTATGCAGCAGAAATGAGCTGTCACATAAACTCGATGGTTGCTAGAGCTGTTTGCATGGGTAAGTTGATCTTTGGCTTTGTGGGTGAGCAAGGTTGGGTACAGATAGTGTGTGACACTGTGTTCAGGAATCATTTGTCCACTGAAGGAATGACGTTGGTTATCAGCCTTAGACCCTCGCTCTGTCTTTGGCGATGTGTTCCGTCCTAGAGGAAGTTCAAGCTCTAGTGTATCAAGGGCTTTAAAGATATCGTCTCACTTCTCAAAACAATGGATATAGCTCCACGACTGTGACCAAATTGCAGTATGGTTTTACTTAACTAACTAACCAGCTGTGTCAACCCTCCCTGGAGCTCCGTACTTTAATCTCTGCCGAGATCAATATTTAATATGCTATGCAAAGCTTCTGCATGGGGGAGCAGCAAGCTGGCCAGGCAGTTGCTTCGTTTTCAAGCAGGAGCCCTATCTCAGTGACTGCTGAAGGGATTTCTGCAGAGATCCAGCATGTCTGTTTGTAAAAAGCTTTGAGATGAAAAGTATTTATAGACACTGAAAATAATTCTTACGGATGGATCCAGCTTCCAAGACTGGAAACGCTCATGGAAATAGGATTAACAATTCAACATGTGAATAGCTTGGCCCCAAAATGGCTGGGCTTGTGCTCTCCCCGTGTCCCACCCCGCCAAACCTCCTCCTGGTTGTCCTCCAGATGCAATATCCGCAGCCCTGCCAGCTGCACATGGGGTAACGTGGGCTCCCCCTCTGCCAAGGCAACTCTAGCCCCAAAGGCTGCTGTTCAGACAAGCATTAATTTTCATTTGTCTTTTGAATTTACAGCTACCAAATAATACTAGAGCCTTCTTCTGAATGAAACGGGAGAGATAAACTCACCCCATATTCTGCACCAGTTGCCTACAGCCCTGAAGGGAAACCATCAAGAGTGTATCTGTAAGGAAGTGCTTCAGCCTGTAGCCATGGAGGACAAACAGCATCAATCACTCCTTTAAATGAAGGTTAGGTCAGTTTGGGTGATGTCCCGTCTTACAAGGAGAAGAATCAGAAAACTTTTTTATGAAAGCAACTGACTTTCAGCCTTAGAACCGTAGCAGTTGGGGTCAATATTAAATAACTTAAAAAGAAAAGTCCCCCAAGTTGGTCCTCAAGGCTGTGTTTAGATCCTTGTTCTGATTCTAGCTTGTAAAAAATTGATTTTGGCCACTGATGCTTCATGAAACAACCTAACCAGATCTGCAGTTTAATTTAAAAATACTCTGAGTCAAACAGAAGAATTATTAATATTCCATTCCTTTGGTGCAAAACATAGAAGCACAGAAAACCGCCTCTAAATCCCTGGATTTTGTTTCTGCAGTGACCGAACTGACCAGTTTGAAATGGCCACTCCAGTGCTGTGGTCAGGTTTTTGGTGTGTGTGCAGCTCTGATGAGATTTTAATGACCCCATGTTCTCCCTCGTGGCCCAACACAGCCTCTCGTGGGAAGGATTCAGAGGGTAGTAGTTGTGCTCCAGAGGAAACCCACCCCAACTGATATCTGGGTTCCATTTAACAGCTTTTTGTTTTGTCCTTCCAAGGGACCAGGACTCTTCCCCCTCGCCAGGAGGAGGTTTGATCTCCAGCGAGCTGGCTGCCGCTCCACCAGGAGATGAGGACAGGATTCAGCAACTCCCACGCAGGAAAACAGGCAGGAGCAGGCGCCAGGCTGTCAAAGGTACACACACACAAAGAGGTGCCGGTGGGGAGGCAGGCAGCCTGCCTGCTCAGGTGGAGAGGTGACATGTTAGTACTGCTTGGCAATTATACTGCAAATAAACACTGTTTAATTTGTAGTGACATTTAGAAGCAATTAAGGAAGTTAAATGTTAAATGTATGCTTTTGTCTTTCCAGTTAAACACTAAGTTTTGGTGAAAAAAAACCCAACCCAAATATTTAATTATAAAAATTACAGTCTAATGGTATAAATAAGCCTGGCACTCCTCGCTATAAAAAGATTTTTAATCTCTTGTATAACTGCTTTAACTCCATGCTTCGTAGTGGTGCAACGCTCTGTGAAAATACTAACACATGTAGTTTTATATTGTAACTCTTCTACCCAGCGTTGTCTGGGGAGCCGCTGGGGCGTTGTACATTCCCTAATCTGCCTCAGGCAAAATCACCCAAGGTGGCTCAAAGCATCTCCACAATCCTACCCTGGTCATTTTTCCCTGAAGCTGATTAGGGAGTGATGATGCAGAACTTCTTAGAAATTCTCTGCTCCCTAGGTGCCAGCAAACCTGCTGTCAACTGATGAGGTCACCTTGACTAAGTCATCACGTGTCACACTTGCCTTTCCTGCCTGCTTGCTTTACGTCGTCCAAAGCCTGGATCCCATCCATCTGATCCCAGTACTAACGATCTGGCCTTTTTAACCATATACTGAGGGACCCCTTTGCCACTTTCTAGTCACGTGAAAGCTTTTTTGTGGCATCTTTACACTGAAGAGTGACCTTGTGGCCCTTCCTCTTGCTTAAAGGTGGCACTGCAAGGAAGGTGTGGGGAAGGTGGCCACTAGCTGCATTCACCGTTCACATTTCACAATATCTGAGAACTCCTCTTCAGAGGTAAGTCTTCTCACTGCTGCCTAGCAGGGAGAAATACAGAGTTGGGGGTAGCACCTACTTGGTTGAAGAGTTTCCATCCGAGAGCCTGTATTGATACCTGACCTCTGCGTGTCACTGTCTGAAATTATTTCTGTAACTTTAGCTTATTGTTTCCATTGGCACACACAGTCTTATTTTATATAGATACCTTCTGCGAAGCGACACTTCACATGCTTCACCGGCTCTAAGTGGTGTTCTTGACTCAGGAATTTCTATTGTATTGTGTAAATCTGATTTCCGTCTGTTGCCAGGATCACACACCTCTTTGAATAGGAAGATCTGTGCAGCATCTGGTGACAGTGTGTATGTTGATTTAAAGCTTTCTCCTTCTGAGCGCACAGATATTTTCCTGGAGCAGATAGAATTATTTAACAGCCTCTCTGGCTTCCCTCCCACACCAGCCCCAGCTTTTGAGACAGCCCTTTGACTGCTGTTCCCCAGTCAGACCTTGCTCTCCAGCCTGAGACAGTCCTCGTTGCCATGACCTACAGATTTTTGTAGGCAGCCCCAGCTCCATCAACTCTCTTTCTTGATCTTCCTGGAGTCTGCTGTCTCCTTGGCAGGGGATAACGGAGATCTTCTGCCTGTCAGCTCCAACAGATGATGGCCCATCGTGACTACTCCTTCTCCTCCTGGTCCCTCTGCCATCCACCATCCCCAGCTCCATGGCTTGTCTGTAACCAAACCCACTTGGCCCCTTCTAGCTCTTAATGTTTCTGTAGCTGTAGTCAAGTGCTCAGCACCTAAATATTAACGTGCTAATTAATAATGAAAACCATAATTGTAGCTGGGTTTAAAATTTTAATACAGTGAGGAGTTAGCAGAGATGCAGTCTGTAACAATGAAACTGCGCTGTTAATATATATAATTTAAGTATCTTTCCCTCTAGCAATAACATTGCACAAGAAAAGTATCCTGTGTATGGATGTCTGAGAAGATGTTTGCTTGCCACGCTTGGAAGCTTGGAGCAGGAAGTCATAAACTACTAGGTATGATTTTTTTTTTTTTTTCAAAGGGGTTTTAAAAAAGGTCCCGTTAAAAAGGGTTTTCATTCCAAGGCTTAAAAATGGAGGACGGGAGGGGAAAATTCCTGGAAAGCGATATATTTATTTTCCACTTCAGACAGGCCAGTCTGCAAATGCAGTATTTGTTGCAGTCTTAAAGTAGTCAAAGATATTGCATTCAACTACATTTATGAAGTCCCAGCAAGCGAATGATAATACAAGTAGAGCTGTTAGGATGCATGGTACCACACAAATCCAGGATGCTCTGCATGGAAATATTAGATCCATGTGCAAGATTAAAAATTCCCCGTCAAATTCTGCCTGTCTCTCTGCGAGAGATTGTTTTCTGGCTCCACAGAAAGAAACTTTCTTTGGCTTAGGACGTAGTCAGTGGAAGCCAGATGGATCGGGAGATAACCATGGTGCATGTCTCAACAAGCTCTCCTTTTTCCCCACAGCCGACCCCACATCTGCATTCCCACCGTGCCTGGCGGTGAACTTCAACTCCTTCCCTTGCAGCCTGGAGGAGGAGAGCTGAGCGATGGAGCTGCCATGCAGAAACCCGCTTCCTCCACTATGAACTCCTGTGATTGAAATCTTGTACTTCTCATTGCCCTGCAACTGAGATGTGCTACTCCCTGTTTCAGACGTGACCTTCCGACCTGCTTCATCTGCATCTCTCACCCAAGGGTATGGAGTGGGGTGTGTAGGAGACTATCTTCCAAGTCTACATGCAAGGGACTTCTCCCTTTACCCCACTCAGACGATAAAAAATGATAGTTTTTAGTCTTCAGCAGCAATTTGTGCAATAAAAAGCAAGATGCTGTTGAGGGAGACCTGGATGGTGGGTACTGGGTTGGTGAAGGGGATGGCCTTGAGAGGTCTGAAGAAAGGGAGGGAGTGACCTTCCATGGCTTGGGCCGATCCTAGGAGTAAGTGGAAATGAAATGGGCAGAATGTGGATGCCCTATCCCTGGAGGGGTTCAAGACCAGGCTTGATGAGGCTTTGAGCAACCTGGGATAGTGGGAGGTGTCCCTGCCCGTGGCAGGAGAGTTGGAACTCAAGGATCTTTAAAGGTCCTTTCCAATTCAAACCATTCCATGATTCTAAAAGGGACAAAAAATGATCAGGAACAGCATGTGGAGCAGAAACCCTGGAGAAAGCGTGCTGGAGGGTGAGGAGCTGTGGAGGAACAGGATTTACAGGCTCTAGTTCCGGAGCCCGTACAGTGTCCCTGTGCCCTGGGTCAGTGTGTGTGACCAGAATAGCTTTGCCTTGTCGCCCGCCTGCTTCACTGCCTTTCCTGCTGCCATATTTTTCTGAGAACATCTCTGTCCTGTTCAGCAGTGGCTCCTGCTGAGATCGGTTGGCGTAGCCCCAGCTGCGTCTTTGCTGCCAAACTTCAAGTAATGCCTGCTAAATTAAATCACTGCTCCAGCGTTATTTTTCATTAGGAATGTGTAATCAGAAAAAAAAAATCTATTATTGGCGATAGCACAGGCATAGATCTACAAATTGATAAATTTTAAAAGGAAGCATAGCGTTTAGGGCTCTAGGGCTAACGCGCGGGGTAACAGGCGGAACTAGCGCAATGCTGCTGTGTAATACAAGCCAACTACGCTCTTCTGTGTCGTCATAGGAATCTTTGCCACGTCATCGTGTTCGCAGTCAGAGCTCTGTCTTTTTTCTATATTTTAAATTATGCCTCTTTCCCCTCCTTTCTCTCTGCTCTCTGATCCCTCCCCCGGACCCACAGTCACCTGCCCTGGGGGGCGGTGCCTCCCGCTCCCCGCCGGCCACGACGGGGTTAAGCCCGGCTCCCCTCTCATTGGCCGGTCGGAGGTGGCGCTCCTTCCGCCGCTTCTATTGGAGGCTTGAGGCCGAGGGCGCTACTAGCCGGCCAAGGGGAGGGCGCGCCGCGTCCCGTTGGCGAGGCAAAGGCGGCGGGCTGATTGGTCAGTGAGTGGAGCGGGGGAGGCGGGGCGGCCGCCCATTGGCTGCGGTGCAGGGGCAGGGAGCCGGGCGGCACCATGTTGGGGAGCTGGCGGGGGCTGGCGGCAGCGCCGGGCGCGGGCATGGAGCGCGGGCACCGGGCGGGGTGAGTGAGGCGTGGCGGCGGGGGGACGGGCCGGCTCGGGCTGCGGGGCGCTCGGGGAGACTGCGGAGGACGGGGGAGGCCGCTCCCGCGCCTGCCTGCGTGGCTCGGCGGGGCGGTGGCACCTGAGGGGCGGGCACGCCCCTGCCGCCTCGCCCTGCCCGGGGCACCGGCCTGGGGAGGAGGAGAAGGGGGGGGAGAGGCAGCCTGCCACCGCCGCCCTCCGGGGCCCAGCGGCTGTGCGGCCGGGGGGTGGGAGCCGGGAGCGTGTCGCCGCCGCGGGGGCTGGGCACCGGCTGAGGAGCCCCGCGGAGAGCGAGGGAGGAGCCGTGGGAACCGTTAGGGCCGCTGGCCAGGTGCGCGCTGCTCCCCCGGGCCGGGGGGGGGGGGGGAGGGGGGGGCGGAGCGGCGGCTTCCCGCCCAGCTGCCCCCGGGGGGGGCTCCCGCAGGCCCGGCCGTGCCGCGGGTCTCGGGGGCCGTGCGCCCGGCGGGGTCCCCGGCAGGGAGGCGGTGCGGGGTGTGAGCCGGGCTACGGCCGCTGTCTGCGGAGGGTGAGGTTCCCCCGATCCCTCCCGGTTTCATCGGCGGGCAGTTGAGGATCTCACGGACGTGGTTATAGCAGATGTGAGGGTTTGTCTGCGCTCCTGCGTTTCCTTGCTTTCGGAGGGGAGAAGAGCCCCGCACAGCTGCGCAGCCTGCTGCCGTGCTCCCGCCGGTGAGCAGCCGCCCGCACACCGGACCGGCTCGGGGCTGCTCAGCTGCGGTCCCTGTCCGGTTGTGAAAAGTCAGATGTGTAGTGTTCAGCAGAAAGGCTGATCGTAGCTGTCAAAGCCCGGCGTTTAGCCGTTTGTGAAGGACATCTGTCTTTAGATCCTTCCTGGTTACAGATGTGTATGAGCAGTGCAGCTGGTTTGGTTTATGCCAGCAGAGGCCCTGGCCCTACAGTGTACAGATGTGCTTTAAGGTCTGAGCAAACAGAACGTTAAAATGTAGGTTCTAGTCTGGCCGTGAGTTCTATGCAAATAGATCCCACCTGGTACTTATCACAGAACAAGGCGTTAATGCCATGGTCTTATTTTAATTTGAAAATGACTCTGTGCACCCCTTATGTCCTTAAGCCTGACCTACTTAGTTGTAACAAGATTTGTCTGTATTTGCAGTACAAAATCTCAGGAGGATGAGGTGGGTTTTGTTTTCGTGCACATTAACAGAGTTGGCAGCTCAATTCTGATCCCAGAATCTCGTGTTCTCTGGTTTGTTGTCTGCTGCCTCTCTTGGGACTAAGGGAAATTGATTGGCACTGTCTTATAGCAAGGACAGGCTCGTTGCTGTTAAATGTCAGGTGGGTATGTGAACCCTGGTTCAGTTTTTGGTGTCGGTCTTAGGTGTGAACAGAATAAACATGAGAACATCAGGTTGAGAAGGACAAACTACAGAATTTTCTCATGGCTTTGGCTTCACTTCCAAGTTGAACAAGGCTCCCTAAGACATTTCCAGCTCGTGTTATTGGTGTTGTGTGTCTCCTCACAATGGTCAGGTAGACCCGCGAGGGTCCCTTACCCTTCTGCTTTCTAGTACTGTCAATTCCTTCCTCCTCGTACAGCATTTCCAGCCTCCTCTGTGTACCAGCTGTGCGCATGCTGGTTGCCCAGATGGCCAAGGCGAACAGACAACTGTTGAGCTAACGCCGCAGCCTTTCCCTCTGCGCTCCCCAGCTGCCAATTTCCAATAAACACTTAAACTCGGTCTTCAAAACATCTACTGTTCTCTCAGATGGATTTGAAATTAGCCAATGGATCCAAAAGCTTACCAGTGAAAAGTGTGATTATATAAACTTTGTATCCATAGGAAACTGTGCTTGAAGGAAAGTTGTTCTGCGAGGAGAAACAAGGAAGCCTGGCTTCCTGCGGACTTGTTTGGCACATGCTGTCATAGTAACTCCTGCCTGTCTCCTACCACCCTCCTTCCGTGCCCCAGTAGCCTCCTTCTCCCCAGGACTGCACCCAGGTGCCGCCTGTGTCCTGATTTGCCCTGGATTTATGCACACAGCCAGCTGGGTCAGCTGTTCCTGTTTGCTGAGCAGCCATCCGGCTGCTAGAAAGGTAGAGGATACGTACTGAGTTCTCCTGAGCTTCTTGGGGCTTCTCTCCTCCCTCCGGCTGGTTGGTTTTGTAAAGCTCGTGGATGTATTTCCCTGACAAATGTGGTAGAACTGTAGGTAATGGATTGTGAAGGTACTGAGGAACATAGCGGGGTAAGGTGGACAGACAAATGCACAAAATGATTTCATTTCTCTTAGAAGAAGTGTGAGACTGTATCAGGCAGTTAGTGACTTACAGTTAGAGGCGTAGATGGTGCTTGTGATTATTCATATAGTATCTGCACTGTAGCTCTCAACCAGGGATGCAGTTGTGCATGTGGAAAGGAAAGTTTGAGCACAGACTGTCACAAAGATTTTGCCTATAGATAGCAGGGGTTTGAACAGAAAAAGAGGTGGAGAAATAGCAGACAAGTAGGTATGTGTGAAGCCTTGTGCTCTGGATTACTAAACTCGTACGCAACCCAGGCAGCGTACAGAGAGTGGAAGTGACAGAACAAGTCTGAAAAAAATCTAAGCAGAGGTCTGTGGGAGCCTGCCTGTGCAGACTGAAATAACGAGGCTTACTCAGAGATGGAAAGTGTGAGCGACCAAGGAGCTGGCCAGAGGGGAGAGGACAGGAAACAAGATGGATCTGGTGAGGCTGAGGTGGGTTTTAGGAAGAGGAAAATGTCACTATTGTACACACTGTTTCTTCAATGTGTGCTCCAGGATTTACTGGAGAACTTTTAAAGACCTTTTGATAGGAGATCCCAAAAGGCATAGTGTATTTAGGAAGAGAAAACATGCATTTAAACAGGAGTTAGGGCATTCTTAACTGTATTTATTTCAGATTGGCATCTGTTCGAGCTGGGGTTTTTTGTGTACTTGTGCTGACAGACCAAGCCTTTGCCTGCCCTCAGACTTTATTTGTCATTTCAAGCATAACAAAATCCTCGCAAATTGTACACAAGTGTTTTTGAGGTAGCAGCTTTCTAGCTTTATGATATAAAAATAAGATTATGATGCGTGGCATAATATTGATCTTGTGACTCTAGTTAAAATGTTTTCTGGTATGCGCTCCTCTGCTGACTTTGTAGGCTGCTTACAGGAGCTGTGATTTTGCTGCTGTTTGTAGCAGGTGACTTTCATGCTGCTTTTTGAACTGGGAGTAAAGTGGTGTGATGCTGGTATTTAATGCCGGTGGGCGTGCTTTAGCCCAGACATTTGTGTGCACAGTGACCCCGCCGTGATATTTAGAAGATGCTGTTAGTTGAATATTGAGTTGGAAGACCTGTTGCTCGCTGAGAATACAGACCTGGCTGTAATGAGAGACAAAATTGATCCGGAAATATCCCAAAGAGGTAGTGAAAAACAAGAAGCATTTCTTAAGCAAACTTGCCAGTTGTCTACACTGTTCAAAAGCCACTATGGTTTTCTAAATTTTAATTTGCGTTTCCTCACTGATCAGGGGTATGGTAGAATGGTAGAGAGAAATGGGTTTTTCTGTACTTCTGTGACATAGGGACTGAGCTTGGGTGGTAAAGCAACAAAACTCTTTGGAGTGTGTCTTCAGTTTAGTAATGGTAGCTGGAGATAATGTTAAGCAGAAATTCAGGAAAAAATAAGTGAAAAAACCAAACACTTTTAGAGTTACCTGACCTTGGTAAGAGATGAGCCGTGGCTGCCCAGCAGCTGGAGGGACTGCGGGTACACAGGGACGGCTCTGTCCATGTGTCACGTTAGCTCTGGTTGGAGGCTTAAAGCGTCCTTGAGTTCTGAAAACCTGATGTGGGGTTTTCCCTCTCTGATATCTTCTGGTTCAAAGAGCATCTAGTATCGTTTTGTGCATCGCGTGTTCCCACAACTCTTATGTAGAAGTAAGTGGCTGCTCTGTCCTGTTGCCCCTTTTTGTCGATCATGGAGACCCCTGCCTTACCCTCTCACCCCTGCCAGCTTCTGGAACTGTTTCCTTTTTGGGTCTCCTTCTGAGATTATCCCTACGCTTGTTTTTGTCGTTGTCCTAGACCTCTTTGCTCTTTGTTCCACAGAGTTCTGCTCACAGCTCACCCTATTTTTCCCTTTTTAAAATTGGGGAGGGGGGGGAGGGTGTTATTATTTCATTTGTTTCTGGGGACACCTTTCCCATCTCTGCCCTCACTCCAGGACCAGCTTCACGCTTCCTGAGCTTTCATAATCCTCTTTTCCAATCCAAATCTTTTCCAAAGACTTGTCATTTCCTCCAGATTACATCCTTCCAAAACCGTGTCAATATTTTCTTACACCTCAACACTGTCACTCTTGCCATCTTTAATTAAAACAATAAAGCATAAGTTCTTGCTCTTCACAATAAACTTCTTCACGAGGGGCTTCATTTTTGCTGGCTCGTACAACGAGGAGCGTAACGTTGGCACCTACGGAGCAATGTGCAGGCTCTGCAGCTCGCGTCTGAAATCCATTGCGTAGCAACCTCTGGGGTGTTTTGTTGTTTGCTGGAGAAAAGCAACCGATGACTCATTTGGGCAGATGTCAGTAAAAAGTCAGAGCCAACTCACCTGCTTAAAGCTGCAGGGAGTAAAATCAAGGTAGGGGTTTGGTTAGGACATCAGGAGTAATTGTGCAAGTTGAGGAGAAATGTTTGGTGAGGGTTGGTTGTTCAGTTAAGGGAATTACTAAAATGTCTTATAACAAATATTTAATGATTTTTGTAAATTCCATCTACATCATTGGAGGTTTTCAGCCAAAATTAGTTTCAAAGCTGTCACAAATGATAAACTGAGTAAATGACCTTTAATTTAAGTGGTGGCTCTAGTTATATTCTTCTCTCTCTCCCCCTTTCTAGAGATACTCAGTATTCCTGAAAATCAGTCTAGGAAAGTCAGTGCTAGCTTGAGCTCCAAAAGTATGAAACGTTTCTGCCCAGGGCTTTAGTTGTCCAACATTGGGCTGCAAGGCTTTCTTGAGATATGTATGTGCATGTATCTTGTAAAGAGGAGTAACTGTTCTGAAATGAACCGTGTTCTGCTCTGTAACCTCTTACAAACTAATGGATTTTAAAAATGAACAAAAGCAGATCATGATAACATCAGTGTTCAAAATGATTTAGAATTTAATTTGAAAGAAGTAAAATTCTGAAAAGCCAGTAAGAGGGTACAGTCACAGCCTCATCTGTTTCGCTTGCTTTCTTAGCTTTAAGAATAACGTTGTTATTTAGGGCTCTCCTTCTGGGTGAGTCTGTATTTGCAAGAATGAGGGCTTTCAGGTCAGGTGCATCTTCCTTGTCTGTGCTTCTCCTTCTCTCGCTTGCAGTGTGCAATGTGTGGTAAGCTGTGCAGTGCTCGGCTTGGTTGCTGTTGTACCTGCACACAGAGGCACTAGTGCTGCTGCCAGAGGAACGCTGCTTGTTGGCCTCGTGGTGTCACCTCCTCGGATGCTTATGAAACTACACTGGAAACTGGATTTAGGGGAAGGAGGGCTGAAGTCAGAAATGAATAAATAAAAATGTTGAAGCCTTAACGCTGATCATGACTTTCCTGGGGTTTGTGATATGAAGGCAGGAGGTCTGTAGAGGGCAGGGCCGTTCTTGAGGACCCAAAGGTGCCCTTCTGTACATGGGTGGGCTCTGTAGGGACTTGCTGTGCCACCCATCTTTGCCTCTCTGACTTGCACCAGTAGTGGTGTTTTGTTGTCAGATGGTAAAACTTTGCATTGCCTCAAAAAAAATTTGGTTCCAGCACAAACAAAAGAAGATGGTTAATGTTTGGCTGGGCCGGCAGCCTGGATCCTTGAACTACCTTGGAGCTGGGGAGTTCAACTGGAACGCTAACTCTGATGCATGGGAAGGTGGGAGAGCCACATGGCTGGGATGTAGGGTGGGTCCGCTATAGACTTCGTGTAAATTTATTGAAGGTGCTGTGGTGTCATTCCTGGGCTTTTATGCTAGTCCTCTTATGCTGTGCCAAACCTCATTCTGCACTGATGGCTTGCTGAAAGGATGCGCTTTGCTGTCATCTGCTGTTTGCCTTAGTCTTCAGTGGAGGTGTGCCTCAATAATATGCTCAGGCCCTCAGAACCCTTGTACCCCCCCGTCACCTTAGCCCATGGGGCACAGCGTCCAGGCAGACCCTGAAGATGCTGTGATCTGTGTTTGGCCAGCAAGCCAGAGTCGGGCTGTCCTTTGGTTGGTGCTGGTAAATTAACTTAGCCTGTGCAGCTTGTTTTTTCCAGTGATATGATTAATAGTGACTGGTTTATACGCTTATTGTTAAGTTGCAGGAGAAGGCTTGTCCCTGTTAGTCCTCCCCCAGCGCCGGGTGCCATTTGTGTTTTTCATGATGGGCACAGCTTGTGCAAAGAGAAACCTCTGATGGCTCTGAGCGCTCCTTAGATCCTTAGAGATGTGCCTTGGTATCCGTTTCCATTTGGGTTCTGACTACATTTGACTGATATTATGATGATAATTTCTGTCCTCATAATTAAATTAGGGTTGCTTAACTGTGTGTTACATGGCCCTTAACGTGCTAACACTGTGCTGGCCAAGGCTTGTTGAGGGCTAAGGCGTGTCTTGCAGCCCACTGTAAATATAGAAACACAGATGTGGCTCTAACTGTGGTGCAGGTGAGATTTCTGAGAAGAGGTGGTGTTAGTGTTTTTGGGGGGGGGGCATTCCTTGTTATTTTGGTGTTGAGATTACAGATATTTTGTATGGTTTTTGTGGTTATTGGTTTTACAGTTGACTGCAGAAGGCACATAGTTAACCACAAAGAAGTAAAGATGTCCTCACTTTCTTTTCTCTTTCTTTTCTTTTTTTTTTAAGGGTGGAGAATGATGTGTAAATTATAGTGGCAGCAAATGAGAGGCAATAAACAAATTAAGTCTCTTCTGTGTTGTGCCTTCAGGAAAGCGGGCTGTGCAGCTGTTCTTACTGGTTGTCAGATGTCAGAAAATCTACCTGGGAGCTTTCTCTTGAGGGACAAATCTTTAGGAAACCAGAGGTCACAGGTTCTCTTACTAACAGGAAAGTGTTTGTGAAATTGGAGCCATCAACTTAAACTACAATTCTCTGCAAATGTCTTGCCTGTGGTGGTTGCAGCTGTTATGATTTCAGCTGTGTAGCGATGCTATCAGCACTTTCCCCTGTCATGCAGATCACCAAACGGCTACAGGAAGACAGCAAACCTCACGTGTTTTAACAGAAATGTTTGGGCTTTAGGATACAAATGTACATAAAGGCAGTTCCAAGAATAAACTTGATTTTGTGTTTGTTGGCATCTGTAGGAATGCAGTTCTGTAAGTTTGTGTTTTGTTTGTTTTTAGGGATACCAGAAGGTGCTTCGGTGGTGATACCTCTTTCACGATGAAAGTTATGAATGAAATTAATTAACTAACATCCACTTCCTCACCCTGGTCTCCAGTAGACTTACTGTAACCCTTGGGAGAAAGGGTCAGGGGAGAAGGGTTGAAGATCACCATGAAGCTAAAGCAGCGAGTTGTGCTGTTGGCCATCCTACTTGTCATCTTCATTTTCACAAAAGTTTTCCTCATCGACAACTTGGACACCTCAGCTGCCAACCGGGAGGACCAGCGCGCTTTTCACCGTATGATGGCAAGCCTCCGTGTAGAACTGAACCCCCGGCTTGACCATACGTTGCAGTCCCCTTGGGAGATTGCAGCCCAATGGGTGGTGCCCCGGGAGGTGTATCCCGAGGAGACGCCCGAGCTCGGCGCTGTTATGCATGCCATGATGACAAAGAAAATAATAAAAGCTGATGTGGGATACAAAGGGACCCAACTGAAAGCTTTGCTAATACTTGAAGGAGGACAGAAGGTTGTCTTCAAACCCAAGAGGTAAATACTGCCTTCAATGACTGAATTAATAACTGCTTTATGTATTTTTTTTATTTCCATGTTGTTGCATTAATGCTTAAGTTACAAATGTACACGTAAATGGAAAGGCTACTCTGTGAGACAGAGGCAGTGGAGAGCCTTGCTGGTGCTCTAGTAACATTAGGCTGCTGTCCCAACTGTCTCAGGCTGTATAGCTTTGATGCTCCAAACAGCCCACCCTTAGGTTAAGAGAATAATCCCTGTGTTCAGTCCCGAAGGACCGCTGGTTAAACCTGATGTTTCTGAGCAGTGTCTTCCTCCTTGTGGAAGTGCATGTTCTGGCAGCGTGGAGATGAGTCTTGCCTACTCTTTCGTGTCAAGCTGCCACGAGGCAGTGCAGTTCACGAACAGGGAAGGAGTGAAAGTTGGCGGTTGTCTTAAAAGTAGATCTGGGTGTCTGGCGTAGCTGCGTGAAGGCTGTGGAAATGGCTTGGTAGCCCTGAGTGAAAGCCCCTGAGTTTCCTGTCTGATAAAAGAGAACACTGGAGCTGCGCTGTAAGAAAGGGCGAGTAGTGATACTTCCTTGGTATGGTCTCTGTTTATGGTGATTCGCAGGGAAATTTGACATGATTGAACATTTATGAAGAGTCTTGTGCATGTCTGTAAAGCTTTTTGAACTGTTTGCCTTTGGGGAAAAGTAGATGAAAGAAGGATGTAAAAAAAGTAAGGCAGGTGTGTTTTATGGGAGTGTGCTGTGAATGTAAAGTGGTGTCATCACAGCATGAGCATGTCTCTCTCTGAAGGGTGTTGAGTTGAACAAGCATGAAGTTTTTTTCTGTCATGTTAATGAATTATTAGAGAATGGGGAAAAAAATCTGCCCTCCACTTCTGGAATTCACAGCCCTGTTTCTGTATGATCCATTACTGGTCTGGCTCAAGCTTCACTGGGGGAACTGGGCTGTGATCAAACCGTGTGAACCTTTCGCGCAGAAGTCTTGGTGGTACAACAGGCGGCTTGTCCAATAAATGCAGTAACAAGACATGGCATTTCTGTGGTGCTTTCTCTATAAGTAAGTGCTGTAAAGCATTTCACCAAGCATTAAATTACATTCCCATAATGGAATGTCTGTGCCGGCGAACACAGTGACTGTACTCCATCAAAGACACGTGCAGCTGGGATTGTTTATAGGAGTGCTAGACAATATGACCCGAGTTGTACTGGCAGACCCATGTTGTGTTTGTGACTGCTGAAGAGCTAGAATTGTAGATAGAGTCTTGTTCTGTCATTGCAAGATAGTCTCTTTAGCTTTTGATCTGAAAGGTGTGTGGAAGTTACTACTGGAAACCATTGTGAGAAAACTTATGGGTTGGGGGAGGATGAACTGTCTTGATTTGCCAACTTTGCTCTGGAAAGGGCTGGATGCCTACTGTACATGGAAGCAAGAAGTTGGTTGTGTTTTACCAATAAGTTCTAGCTCTGCAGCTTTCAAAATGTGATCATGTTTTCCAAATCCCGCTGTAAGTACCTACAAAAGACCTGACTCCAGGGACGTGCTCTGAGGACTAGCTATCTCATTTCAGAATTACTTGAAATCCTGCCTGAGTTATTAATGATTAATAACAATTAATAACGATTAATAGTTGCTGCCATCACATGCCAATGGTCTATGTGAAATAAGATGCTTGTTTGGAGTAAGTTCCAGTTTGGCAGCAATCTGTCAGATCCTCCTCCCAAAAACTCCATACCATCCCACAGTGGTTAATTTGCTTTTGAGCTGCCTTGCAGTGAGACTAAAGCATGTGCTCAGACTGATGAAATGGACTCATCTTGCCCAAGAGGTCTTCCTAGGGCAGGGTTAAAACATCAGAGTAGAACCCTGTGGCTTCTCTCACACTGTTGCTGCTACTGCTTGAACCCCGAGTCTGTTGGAAATAGTCCAGTTTATGTAATTCACTACATAGATGGAAATGAGAAAACAAACAGGTAATTTAATTTGGCCTTACACTGGAAAATGTGTTGTGTTTCACCCATTTGCTCGGTATTGACTGTGGTATATTATGCTCATCTGAAGCAGTATCTAGACCTGATTCAAATGTCGTGAGTCTTGGGAATTTGTGTTTGCCTTGACTGTTTCAGTAACGTCTATTAAAAAAGAAAAAAAAAAAGCCTACCACTTCACCAAAATATTGCCTCGTGGTTGTAATGAACATCTAATTTCTGTTTCTTGCTGTTCATTATGCCTTTTCTCCACCAGAATAAATGGTCTTTTTATATCCAGTATTGTCCTCAGGTTCATGCTTGCTCATCTTCTAGCTATTAAAGATTGCATTTGGCATTTCTTCCACAATATCAGATTGTATTTTCATGTTAATCCACAATCCATTCTAATCCCCAAATTGTTTGTGGAGTTGCTGCTTTCCAGTATAAACAGTGCCCTGTTCTGTAGCTGGATCATGCTCTTTGTTCTTAGATCTGACTTGGCATATGGTTGAATTAAAACTCATTAGTTGGAACGGGCACCGCTTCCCAAGCTCTTGAGACCACTGTACATAACTGACCTTTCCTCCTTATTTACTACTTCAACAGTCTGTACGCTATTTAATCTCATTAATAATTCTTCCCTCTCCCATTGACAATCATTTTGCAAGTGACCCAGAGTCTGTTTAACGCAGCACTGTTATTGCGCTTGTTACTCCGAACAGCAGAGCTGCTGAGAATCCTGCGTGAATCACTTTATTTGACTTGTTTCAATTGCAGATATGCCAGGGATTATGTAGTGGAAGGAGAACCATACGCTGGCTATGACAGACACAATGCAGAAGTGGCAGCCTTTCACTTGGATAGGTATGGAATTACTGGCTTTCCTGGTTTTGTTGTCTCTGGGAAGCACTTTTAAAAGGGGTTGGGGAAAAAGGAGTCCCTTGAAGAATGCACCTCAGATGTGAGCTGTTTCTCACCTGCTAATATACCACATTGAAGCCTAAAATAAAAATTAACTCTTTTGTGAAACTTCATTTCAAAAATCTGTGCAAGATTCTAACACTTCAGATTTCTGTGAAAAATTTGAAAAGGAGAATGAGCACTGAAACCACCAATATTTCATCTTATGTGGGAGAAAGAGCTCAGCCAAATCCTGTGGAAGAGTCTGAAATGATGAATGTATGTGCTGAGTTCATGTCTAGTATGCTAAAAAGTTAAGGCTGATGTCTAAACTAACGATTTGGTCTAGACTAATACCCATCAGTATATCCTAGAGGAAAAACAGCTATCCCTATATTAATTTTATCAGGGGTATCCCAGGTGGTTTTGTGGACCCGAGCTGGAGGGGCAATTACCAGAAGAAAAAGGAAGTACAAAGAATGGGACAGAAATTACCAAACACTGAGTGTTGGTAGCTATGAAATAGGAGTTAAAGGTACACTTTCATCTAGAATAAATGGGCGCAGTCTTGGTCTCCTCGTTATAAGAGGACTGTGTTGGCACTTTGGAGAAGATTTCTGAAGATAATTAAAGATGTGAAAAACTCCTATATGAAGATACTTAAAATCTTGGAAAAGGGAGTAAGGTGGACAAATATAATAAAGAATTAAATGGTTGAACTTAAACTGGGTTTTTAGTCTTCCCTTCTCAGTACAGAGATAAGAGGCTCATTGCTGTGACTGAATTCACAGGTGGTGAAAGATGCGTTAGTCCTAGTTCACATGTGGAACTCGTTGCACAGATTATGGAAATTAGTAATTCTAGGAAGGTAGTGGGCTGAAATCAGGGTATTTTCAGACAAAAAAAAGATGTAGCCAGATGTCTGTTGTCCATTTGTGCTTTCAAGGAAAATGCAGACTTGTGACCCCTGAAAGAGCAATGACTAGACGTGGTAAAGGAACAATTCAAAGCCTCTTTCCACTGTCCAAGCTCTTCCTTGCTTTGCCTTTGGCTGTGGTTTGGTGCTTGTTTCTCTGGCCCCTCTGCTCTCTGTGCATATGCACTTCTGTACTCTTCAAGAATCCCCAGCAGAAGCTGCCTGTGCACGTAACTTTAGCCTGTACCTTTGTTACAAATCGTGACAGTTTCATATTTTGTCCGAAGATGCCTTTGTTTTGAAAAGGACCTGAAAAATATTGTCTGTTGACCACTAACGGGGAAGCTGGGCTATCCTGGACACTGGCCTTGCAGCTGGAGGGCTGAAAATACAGGGGGAGGTTTTCCAGATCTAAGCTCTGTGCTTATTTCCTTGGAACACCTGCGTTGTCTCCGTGGAATGTAGATTGTCCCTTGTTCAGAAGGGACAGTCCCATTTCAGTCTCTTTTTCTGAGACGCGAGGACTACCAGAAGAGTATCAGAAATACAGTAAGTGAGTCGGGGCTGATGTTGTGCTTGTGTTTGTACTCCTCCTTTAAGCACTTTTAAAATTCCGTTACAAATACCCAAGTCATTTGTGGTCACAGAGCAAAGACTGTGTCCGACATGGGAGTGGAACCTGGATCTTGTGACTGCAAGTTTTATGAGTATTCTTATCCTTTCCTTTTTTCCAGACACTTTTCAGGCATTAACTTTTGTTCTACTGTTCTCTCTTCCCTTCTCACCCCTCATGCCAAACAAAATAACTCCTGGATTGTTTACTTTCAAGTGTAATTGAATTGGGCTTAAACATAACATTTAAATAGATAGTAATTCCCATAAATTATAAATGATCTTTCCAGGTGACCATATGGTTACTGCTTCAGCCTGTACACAAGACAGATGATGGATATTTCTGGTATGAGCTCTGATTTCCGAGAGCTGGAGCGTGATACATCCTGTGTTGCTCTGCTGCGAATGCTCTAATAAAAGAGGGTCACTGGTGGCCTGTAAAGCAAGTTAAACATCCAGGCACTTTAAAAAAAAAGGAGTTCCCTTACTTTGCCTTGGAGAAGAGAGGAGGTTGCTGCAGGGTTACAGCTTTATTCTCTGGTCTCAAATTATCTCAATTTCAGACAATGGCACAGAGACGGTGTTTTAGTTTTTTGTTTGTTTGTTGTTGTTGTTTTTAATTTAGAACTGCTGCCTCTGTTGCAAATTCTCATGTCATGTTTTTTTTCCCCCAAAATCAGAATTCTGGGTTTCCGACGAGCTCCACTGGTGGTCGGCAGGTTTGTGAATCTACGTACGGAGATCAAACCAGTTGCCACCGAGCAGCTTCTGGGTACCTTCATGACCGTGGGTAAGTGGTTTCCGTGGATGGGGCAGCCCTGTAAAGAAAAGCATGTTTAGTGGAAAAAAGAGCCATGGGAACCTGACACAGTTATAGAACAGTTAACTGCGGTACAGGAAGCTGCTAAGTCTGTCTCTCTGCCAAGAGAGATCGTAACGCTTGTATAACCCCATTTGGCAGGGGGGGAGGACTTGATTTTCTCCGTGTAATTTTTCCCTCTGTAACTTTTCTGTGTTCCCTCATGCTGCTCTTACAGATGGGATTTTTTTGAGTAAGAATTTTCTCTCTGCTGTAGAGGTGGTTAGAAAAGTCTATGATTAGACCTAAAAGCAAAAAAAATGGAATTACATTTAACGTGAACGCCGTGGTGATTGGGGATGATTTGTAGAATGATGGTGTTGGTTGGTGTTAGATGTTGTTTGTGCTACATCAGAGTCTGCTGAGCATTCATAACTAAATCTGTCAGAACTTCTGGATGTTTTTTACAGTAATAATGCTGTGAAGGGCACTTAATGTGCACTCCTACCAGGTGGTCATGAAGCACCAAGAAATGTTTTGTGCTGCAACCTTAACTCCTGCAGGCTTTTCATAACATATCCAATTATTACTCTTTTTTTCTTTTTTTTTTTCTTAAATAAGATGACTCTAGCGATGACCATTCATTACAGCTGATAAACGTGTGCCTGTGCATATTTCTATTACATGCACTGTTGGTAGTCTCACCTACTAAGTTTGCGTAACACTTTCAGTTGTAAGGTGCAACTTTCGGATGAGAGTAGCTCTACCTTGCTAAACTCTTTTTGCATTCAGATTGGGTGTCTGCCTCGGGCAGACTTGACTTTTCCTAATTTCAGCCAAGATAACTAAGCACTTTTCTAGCAGAAATGCTGACTTGAAAAGTATGGCTCCAGAAATTTTCATTGCCTTTCTTTAGCTTCCTTGGAACTGACAGTTCTGCAGGGCGTGAACCAAAGAAATGGTTGGTGCTGGGGAAAAGATTGAGATCTCCTGTCCACCCAAATTTGACCAAGTTTCTGAGGTTTTGAAGAAAAGCTAATTCACACATACTCAGTGTGGATTTGCTGGAGTTGCAGCTAGAATCTCAAAGAATTCTGTCTCTTGCTAGAGCTGCTGCAGGCCATGGATAGGAAGAGAGATTTGCAGGGCTTTCCATATAAATAAGAGATCTGGTCTGCTGCAAGCTCTTGTGTTATACATTATCATCTATCTGATGTCCTCAAGTTGTCTGACTGGGATACTGAGCAGAAGAGACAGGGTGGATGGGGGGGACTGCAAAGGAGTGCTGGCTGGCTCCGGAATGGTGATGTAGGATTTGGGAAGTGAAAAACACATCTTTCAGTGAGCTGGGCCTGGTTTGGGGAGGATGTTGGATGTAGGGCCAGAGGAAGAAAGGACAGGGAATAAGTGGAATCACAAGGGAGTGAGGCAGAGTCAAAGAATATTTTGGAAGAACATCTGTGAGTTGAACTGGAATTGACTTGGCAAGGGCAAATCAAAGGCAGGTCAGGAAAATCAAATAGAAAAGTTTAAGCTAAAAGTGTTTATCTAGGCTACATAGAATAATTTGTGCTACAGGCTACATGGCTTTAACAGACTAAAGACTGCAGGGTTTCATTGTTCCTCTCCTGTCAGAAGATACTCACAAAACTTTTGACGGATTGGCATTCCCAGGTCGTATCAGAATGACAGCTCGGTTGGGTTTCCACTGCTGAGTCAGCTCAGGTCACTGAGATGTGCGGCACTCGGGTCTCCAAATCCATTTGAGTTCTGCTTAGTCTTTTTTTACTTGTCTCTTTTTGGTCAGCTTTTTCAAAAAAGTGGGAAATCTAACATGTGAAGTATGAAATTTAAAAAAACAAGCAGGGCTAAGGTTACAATGTCAAGGTCCTAAGCACTAGGAAGGGATCACAAAAACTTGTTGATAGTGCAATGTTGTATTAACTCTGTGTGTTAAAAACGTTAGAAAATATAATTACTGTTTTATTTGAATATTTGTCTTTATAATGTTGCTTTGAGTGAACAGGTGAGGCTCTTCTGAGCCTCTCCCTCAGACATAGGAAGCATGAGGTGAAGTGCAATGAAATCCTGCTGCAGGGAAGGCTCTGCTGCAATGATCTGCTTCTGAATTTCAGTTGGCATCCCTTGGATTAAGTTCTGCTCTTTTGATACCACTTTATTTATTTGTTTTAAGGTAATAATACTTGCTTCTATGGGAAGTGCTACTATTGTCGAGAAACAGAACCAGCTTGTGCAGATGGGGACATCATGGAGGGGTCAGTGACTCTGTGGCTACCAGATGTCTGGCCTCTTCAGAAACATCGGCACCCGTGGGGTAGGACTTATCGTGAAGGCAAACTTGCCAGGTATGAGAACATGATAGAATTATTCTTTATACTTGATAATTTGTACTAGAATTACCCTAGCAGTACAGTGGCTAATTAAGAAGCAAGTGTTCTCAAAACCTAGAGTTTTGCTGACAGCTTTCTTGATTTGACAGTAGAAGTCAAGAAGTCTAGGATGAGATTTAAATTAAAATGGACAAGAAAGAAATCTTGGTTATTTTCCACGATCCTAAGTGCTGTCCTTTTCTACTTCTTGCCTGGAATAGTACTCCACCATGCAGTCACTCCAAGCTCTGAAAATGTTGTCTCTGGGCAAACTAAAACTCTTCTTTTGTGCCACTAGACCTTCTTTTGACACCGTGCCTCTCTGTGGCCCACTAAAATACGGTAGCACTGTGCTGGTTTCTGCCAGACCTGATGTCATGGTCCTTGTGGTTTGTTTCAAGAGTTGTGGAGCTGGTTTAGCCTGAGTAGGTAGGCACTCAAAAGTTCTTTGCTTTGAATCCCATCAGTATTTGGTGACCATGCTCAGCGTCTAAAAGAATGCCTTTGGAGAAGGACAAACATGGGGTTTAGCAATCTTGTACAATAGATGTAACATGTCTGAGTATTTGTGTTGAAGATGGTTTTGCCATGACCAGAGCAAATGATTTTGAGCTTAGTGAATTTTTCCAAGTCTGTGTCTTGGACAAGTGATTAGAAAGAGATTTTTAGTCCTTGATCTAAAATATGCATTGATTTCCAATGACATGATTGTTCACAGAATCTCATCCAAAGACTTCACTGAATTATTTCAGAGTATTTAATGTACAGTTTGATTTTTGAGCAGCAGATGTTATCTCCTTTCCAGCAGGTCAAAATCAGCTGTATTTAATACATGGTAAATTGCAGCAATGAATGGACTGAATGTCTTGGAGGTATTTCTTTTTTTGAGAGACTTTATCATCGTAAACTGCCTGCTTACACTGGAGTTCACCCTGATACCTATGCTGATTTGATATTCACTGTATTTTAAACTTGCTCTTGCCTCATTCAGATGGGATTGCATGGTTCTGTTTTTTTGCACCTTGTCATGTTGCGCTTTTCACTTTGAGAGCATCTGGAGAATTAAATGTTCTAGATGTCAGGCTCTACTCTTTCTGTGTCTGGTAATGATGGAAAAATAACTGTAGGAATTTTTTTCCTGATCTAGCTGCGGCTTTTCTGCCCTAAGTTGACCGTTTGAACATGATTCATATGGTCACATTAGCATACATAATTTTTAATGGACGTCTAATAGGTAAAATCCCTGACCTTCGAAGTCCTATGCTAATGCAATATAAATGATCAGAAATAAATGTCGGAGAAAGGTCTGTCTTGAAAGACTGAACAGAAAATGAGAAGATCTAAAGTAAAATGAGAAAAAGAGAAACACTTGAGGGAGAGATGGATGTAGCATAAAAGAAATGTATCCAGTACAAGGAGGAGTATGTTCTGAGACTTTTGCCTTGTGGATTTGCACCCTAAGTTGAATGTGAGTTGGACTTTGATGCAAAAGAAAGAGGGAACTGGAGACAGCATTTGAGAAATGTCTGTGATGTGTTAACAGAAACATTGAGAAGATACATTTTTGGCCACTCTGATTTGGATAACTGGAGGAAAGATGGGATATTGGGATCTTAGGCTCCAGACCTCTAGAAGATGAGGTGGGGTATGTGGCAGTTCTAGTAGTTAAATTCTGATCTTCTCCTTGCTTTTATGAGCATGTCAGTGAGTCTCTCCAGCTTTTGTTTCCTCCATTTCTGTTTCCAGTTGACAGATGGTTTAAGGCATTTCCACATTAACTGCTATTTTGTGAAGGATTGTTTCAGTCCTTACATGGAAGATGTTATGGATGCACTTGTTATTGAAGCTGACAGATGGAAAGGACACACACCAGGGATTTGGCTGGTTTGGTGGTGAATAGCTTTGAAAGCTGTAAAGAAGAAAATGAGAAAATTTAAAATCCTAGCTTTGGAGAATTGAGACATGGCATCCCTGGTATAAGATCACAAGTCCGTGCCTAGGTGATGTGTAGAAGGAGAGCAGAGATAAGGGAGGCTTGAAATCTTGCAAATGGAGAAGGTGAGAGAGTCTGAAAGAAAGTGGGGAGGAAAGAGGCAACTGTGAGTGCAGGAGAATGAGCCCCTGAGGCCCTTCTCCTCAGGCCAGAGGAGGTCATTAGTAACCATGATGAGGTTATCTGCATTAGAAAGAAAAAATTAAGAGGATCACCAGAAAGCAAGACTGATGGAAGGAGGTCAAGGCAATAGAAATAGACGCTGTGCATGAAGGCCGTAGTTAGGAAATTAAGGGAGGCAAGTCGTGGCAGTACTCTTGCTGTGAAGCAGCCCAACCACTGCCGAATTGTGAGCAGTGAGAAGACAAACGCTGACCTTGTGTTCTGTAGGAAGATGATGTGTAACCTTGCACTGGAACTATAGCTTGCTCCATACACGAGGATGTTAGTACAGGATTTGCTCTTGTAATAAAACATTTCTGTATAGCTCTTTGTTCTTTATATAGCTTTGACTGCTGCGTGCACCTTTTCTGTACGCGCTCCTAAGTGAATAAAGGGGCAGCTGTAAATACTGTTGGTGTGCAATGATGAAGTGTTCCTTGAAGATTTGATTTGGTTTCTCTTGATGGCCCACAGGTGGGAGTATGATGAAAGCTACTGTGATGCCGTGAAGAAGACTTCACCATATGACTCGGGCCCTCGTCTCCTTGATATCATTGACACCGCTATCTTTGACTATTTGATTGGGAATGCTGACCGGCATCACTATGAGAGTTTCCAGGATGATGAAGGAGCCAGTATGCTTATCCTCCTGGATAATGCCAAAAGGTGAGGGTAAGGGAAATCCTGGTGGCCAAACAGTGGTGAGCACAAGGGTACACATTTATCTGCCCTATATCACTCTGTTTTCCTTCCCACGCTAATTTTTTCATTAATACCTTTTATGCTTAAAATCCAAACTTTCCTCTTATCAGAAGTTACTCACCAAATCTTAGGGTCCCTCAAAGGCCACGGTGCCTACTCTGTGTTGTAGATACTATGGCTGCTTTGGGCAAAGTCTTACTCAAACTACAGAAACTCCCAAATTAGCATAGTACAATCTTTTTTTCCCAAGCAACTTTTGAAGGTTTGCTGGTATCTCTCCTCCTATCCATAGAAAAGCCCCCCCCTTTTATGCTTTTAATTAATGGAAGATTAAAAACTTGTGATTTATTAGTTACCAGTGAGTATTAATGAGTGCCCTAGTAAAAGCAGATCTTTTCAAAACATGTCTCTAATAATTTGGCATTCCTTGCCTTCTGGATATTTCTGCTCTGGCTTGAAAAGGTTAAAAGTTTAAAATGGAGATAGAACTGATACTGAGAGCAAAATACAATGATGTCCTGTGTGTGAACATTAACTATATTTCAGTCCTGGCAATTTGCTTATTTTTTCCTTAAGAAAAAAAAAAAGATAAACCTATTCCACTTTCTCATGATTTAGTCCAGCTACTCCTGAGTTTTTTCCTGATGAGCAGTGCGTGTATCCTTCTGGGGATGGACCAGCTTCTGCTGGTGAGCTCTGGCAGTTCCTGTGCCAGGCTTCGCTCTGCAGCGACTTTGCATACCACTTACATGAAGCATACGCACCAACTGAGACTTCTGATCTAGACAGATCCTTGAAAGGCTTGGAGATACCTTTTCTTTCCCTATTTGCCTTTTGTATAGTGGATTCCTTCCTTCCTTCCTTCCTTCCTTCATTTGTTTCTGATTTGTCTGCAGTGTCTGAGTCAAGTGTTTTGTCATTGTCCTGTTCAGTACCACTCCTCCAGTTATGTCAGCAGGATGTGTTCCACCTTGGGACTGCTTAATTATTGCTGGTTTCAGATTGCTTTAGGTGAATTTGGCAAAAAATTGTCTTTCTATAATGCTCTGGCAACATGTTAGGAGGAAGTTCATCTGTTAGTCACTGGAATCCTTCCTTCCAGCTGAAGGTCATGTTAGACTTTTCATTATGGTATGTGCTTATAATGTTACGAAAATATTTCTGGTGGGACTTTGCAGGCCCAGAAGTAATTTGTTTTCTTGAAAGCTTAAGTAAAATTATTTCAGCTCCTTTGAGATAAGGGATAGGGAACAGTTTTTTCATAGAATCATAGAGTAACTCAAGCTGGAAGGGACCCATAAGGATCATCAAGTCCAACTCCCTGCTCCTTGCAGGGTTACGTGAAACTAAACTGTATGACTAAGAGCATCGTCCAGACACTCCTTAGTGCTGTGACCACATCCTTGGGGAGATTATTCCAATTTCAA
>VZTO01016287.1:8583-19203 GCA_013400615.1 Syrrhaptes paradoxus | reverse complement strand
CTACGACTCCAGATGCCATCGGCTCCTCCGGAGAGCGAGCGGGGAAAGCTGGGCTTTTCCCGAACGGTGCTTCCAGACAGCTGCCCACCTCTTCTCTTCCCGCTGGGGGGGTCTGCCCTTCACATCTCAGCACCCAGAGGTTCACTCTATATTTATCTGTGAGTATGGAGAGCGGCGGGGCTCACCTGCGCTCAGGGCACGCGGGACCTCCTCCATGGTGACTCCGGTGGAGAGGGTGGGTTTGTCGGTGGCCGTGACCTCCTCGGCTGCGGTGGGACTCGCCACAGTCACTGGGGGGGATGTTGGCTCCATGGCCAGGCTTGACCCCAGGGAAGGGACATCCTTCGTCAGTGCCGGTGGCTGGGTGGTGCTGGGGCTCGTGAGGACGGGCGTTGGGGACAAAACTGTCCCTGGGGATGAGTGCAGGTCACTGGCGGGGAGGGAGGAGGAGGATGCAGGTGTACCCGTGGGGCTGGGAGCTGCCCCCAAATCCGTCGTGCCTCTTGCCAAGCCGGCAGAATTTGCTGTCCGAAGACCTGGGGCTGTCTCCAAGGTTGGTGGCACCGAGGTGGGGTCGGAGGCTATGGATGGACGGTCTGCAGCAGCGATGGAGCTCACAGTGGTGGAGGTGGGAGGGGACGGTGCCGTTGTGAGGGTGGCACTGGGGCCATCCTGAGAGGGCACCCCATCTCCAGCAGGTCCCGCGGGTGTAGGCAGCGGGGGCTGGCCAGGAACTGGCGTGGGAAGTGCCGAATCCCTGGAGCCCGTCCCCTCCGCGGGGAAGGGAGGGCTGGTGGGGGCACGGGGCGATGCTGTGGAGTTGTAGCCCAGTCCTGGGAGAGAGACAGGAGCGTTGGTAATGGGGAAATCCTTGGGACAACCTGGGGTTTGGGTGAACGCTACAGAGGTTTGGGATGGAGCTGGAAATAAGTTTATTGGAAATGCTGAGAGCCATCTAAAAGAAGCACATGGGAAATACCCCAGCGTGGCTACAGGTGAGGTTGAAAGCAGCCCAGTTGCCCCAGCGTGGGTCAGCACCGTTTTCCCCCAGGGCTGGGATCCCCCCCATCCCCAGCCACCCCCTCCTGCATCTCCCCAGCATCTCCTCCCAGCAGCAGGGACCGAGCTCCTCCTGGGCAGCAGCCACCGCGCAGCTGGGAAGGATCACACAGGGCTCCTCTTTCTCCTCTCCCCCTTTCCTTGTGCATTCATTCATCCCTCTCCATTTCTGAGCACTCGGGTGACTCATTCTTTCCTCTCTCCCCACCAGCGAGCTGCTGGGGCTATTTTTCCACCCCCCCCTTGTACTCTCCAGGGCTAAACTCAGCCCTGGGCTGTGGCTCGCAGCTCCCTGGGCACGGCTGGGCTGGAGGAGGAGCATGCCAGCCCCGAGTGACATCGAGTGACATTGGCAGGGGCTGTTTATTCCCGTGCATTCATCCCATGCATGCATCACCCCCCCAGAGCATCCCAAGCCTAGTGCTGGGAAGAGCAAGAACTCCAGTGCAAGGAATTAATGAGTGTATGAGTGTGGAGGACAAAAAAAAAATCCCAAAACCCAACTCTGCAAGATGCTGATTTTCTGGGGATCCTGAAACCAAACTCCCTCAGCTCCAGAGACAGGAGCTTGGTGCTGATCTGAGTGAGAAACAACAGCAGTGGGAGCCCGGAGAACTGTGACAGGAGCTCTTGGCGAGCAGGAGCTTGCAGATCACCCGTGGCTGGGCATCGCTGGGGGGCATCGCTGGGGGGCATTGCCAAGCCACCCCCTAAGGACGTGCTGCCACCCCCCACAGGCATATCTGCTCCCCCCAAAGTCACACACTTGGTGACACCCAGAAAAGCTGAGCACCAGGGTGCAGAAGGGATGCGAGGCAGCACCCATGGGCAGGGGCTCACTAAACTGTTTTTTTTTTGTATTTCCAGTGCAAACAGAAGGCTGCAGGTATCCAACACAGCTTCACGCGTCCTGCACAGCTCCAGCAGGACAAGGGAAGTGCCCGGGAAAACCAGCACTTTCCTGCTTCACCCCCCCAGGGGAGCTCGGAAAGGTCCTTTTTCTGGGATGTCTTCCTAGGAGCATAGGAAAAAGCCCAGAAAACACAAACCCAACCCTTTATAATATAAATATCTTGCTCTTAAGGAATCTTAATGCCAGTCGCCTGCCAGCCCCAGGAATGCCCCATCCCTGTGCTGGGGTTACGTCCTCCTCCTGTTCACAGGCTCTGCAGGGTGAGCATCCTGCCCTCGCAGGAGCTGAGCACATCCCGTGCCCGAGCTGGGCTGGCAGGCTCTTCAGCAGAGCATTTCCCAGCCCCGGGAGCGACTTTGCCATTGTTCTACCAGCTGAAAAGCTGCACAGACACCCAGGAGCATCTCCAGCCCCAGCCAGTGACATCAGACGGAGCAGCAGCCGTGCCACAGCAAACAAGCAGCCACTGATAAGGCAGAGACGGAGCTTTTGGAGTTCACTTCATGACTCATCACATCTGATTTAACTGCCAGAAGGTCCCCACGACCCAGCTCACACACCACACGCAGCACTGCTCCCAGTTTGAGTTAGCCCAGGCACGCACAGCCCGGCTGCGGGGAGGGGAGATGCTCCCCCAGCAGCCATGACCCCAGGGATAACTGATTATTATTAATATTAATTTTTTTTCTCCCTCCCAGCACCTTACCCTGACTGTACTTACGGATAGAATCTAACTACCCTTTCCAAACAAGAAATACAACAGCAGCAGTTACCCCAGCAAGACCTCTGGGGCACCCACGCCGTGATGCTGGGTACCGCTTCTGCCAGCCCAGCTGCTCCCTGGGCAGGCAGGAAAAAAGCACCCGAGCAGGATCACACATAAGCTGCGTGTTACTGAGCTTGTAAGTCTCTCCTTCTGAAAGCAGAAGTCCATGGGAACCTCAGGGCAGAGCCACAAACCCACCCAGGGTGGATGGAGAAGGATGTTAGTGCACACAATATGTTACTGTGAGGGTTAACGCAGGAATCAAAATTGCAAACAAAATCAGAATATCACTCTAAAAAAAAAAATTCTTAGAGACAAGCTACCCCCAGCACAGGTCTAGAAGCCCCCCATGCTGCAGACCTGCCCAACCATCACCCAGAGCAGCCAAGCCAGGGTCCGAGCTTAAAGAGAGGTGCCAGCCCGAGGGGCAGGGGGTGCGTGGGTGGGGGTCCCAGGTGAGGCTCACCGGGGGCTGTTAGCACAGCTGGGGACTCGGGATAAAAGCTGGTGGCTGGAGCTGTGTCCTTCCTGCACAGTGTTCCTGAGAGGGGGCACAGCTGGGATGGATAATTAATTAATTCCAAATGAGGGTACTGGTTCTTTCAGCCCTTTTTCAGAGGAGCAGCTGGACACTAAAAACCCAAGGTAAGCTGCTGCGGCTTCCTCTGAGGGATGTGTTTGTTGGCGCAGAGTCTCCTCTGTCCTCCTGCAGGTTCTGCTGGTTTGGGCAGGCAGGGATGTCCCTCGTCCCTCCGGCCCCGCAGCCTGTGCTGGTTTGTCACTGGGCTGGGTGGTGCAGAGCGGCGAAGCCGTTCCTGTTTGAATACAGGGTGAGGGCTTCCTGCTCATGACCTCGCTGGCTTGCCTGCAGCTTCTGCGGCTGGGGATGCCTGTACCTCGCACTGTTTTCCTGCACCTCTCCCTTGCCTGTGCCCAGGTGTAGTTTTTATTGTGCCGTTGTTTCTTGGCCATAAAGCTGGTGGCACCTGGGTGTAGGTGGCTAAAGGTCCTTGGCATGGCTGGAAGGAAATAAAACTGGGGTTTTGCTTTGGGTATGACTTGTTTGTCAAGGAGATCAGCACTGGGATGCTTCACCTCCTTTGTCACCGTGTAATTTGGGCTTTGGTGCCATTTGTCTCTCTCCTGGCTGGCTGGAGGGTCCCACCTCCAGGAAACAAGGGTCTGACTAAGCTCCCATCCCTCCGCAGGGAGGGGAGGAGGGAGAGGAAGGATGTGGTGGTTGTCTTGAGCACTGAACCTGTGTCTCTGCTCCTCTAGGATGCTCCCCCAGAGCCCTGCCTTTTTATCCACAAGAAATAAGGGTGAGAGGATGCTCTGGGAGCAGCTCCGTGGGGTCTGAAGCCTGGCTCTGACCCACCAAGGGTTCCCCATCACAGCAGAGGGACCACCCAGCACTTGGGGAAGTCTCGGGCTGCTGTCAAGCTTGAAAGACTAAACCCAGGCCAGCAAGGTGGCTCTGCAGGTCTGGGGCATAGCTCCAGCACGTGTGCTTCTGGTGACCTGTGACAGTGGCAGCAGGTGAAGCAACCCTGGGTGACGTGCTGCTTCCTCGCTGTCTGCCAGGCTCATGCTGGTGATGGTGGGTAAGGGTTGCAAGAGGAAAAAGTGAGAAAACCAGGAGCTAGAAACATCAACAGGTAAATAGCAAAGCTTTAAAAAAAAAAATTAATTAAAAAACCAAACCAAACAAACAAGCTGTAAAGAAGCCAAAGCAGTCAGATCAAATAAATCTGCAGTTGCTCTGATTTACTGGCGAGCTGAGCTGGCTTCCTGCGTGATTAGGTTTCTGCTGCTGCATGGTCCTTAAGTGATTTAAGCCTAATTGCTCCGCAGCCTGAAGCTTTCTGCAGCTCGGAGAAGCAGCTATGCGATGGAAATCCGTGCGCTGTCACCACACATCCCTCACACAGGCTGTCCCAAACATGCAGCTGGCCAGGGCACGCCGGGGATGGTCCTTGGGTGCAGCCCTGAGGGGTTGCTGCTGAACACACCCACCAGCATCCACCTCCCTGGGTGCTGGGCTTGGACTGCTCTCTCTTGCAGATGCATGACCTGCCTTGGCCAAAAATGAGCAAAACCCCCATGGCCAAGCGCATAAAGCCAGGAAAAGCTGGCCAAGAGGGGCTCAAGATGCAATGAAATTATAGCAGAAAAGAAGATGAAGTTGAGCCTTGAGAGTTTCCTCCTCCTGAGTGTGATGGAGCAATCCGGGGTGACCAGCCAGAGCTGGGCTGGAAAGTCCTGGGCAGCCCCTGGCTGGCAGAGCCCCCTGTCCCCGGTGGGGTGTTGGTGGGCTGTCACCTCAAGCGGTGGCTTTAGCCCATTGCTGAGTGTAAGGAGGCTGCTGGGAGGTGTGGGAGCCTTGTCCTCATTAGGAGTCAGGTTTTTTTTACAGCACCAGGGCTTTCTAAAAGGATTTTTGCTTGATTGAAACAAAAACTAAAACCCCCTTCAGATACCGGTGGTTATATTTCGAAGCATGCAAATGTGCGTTATGCTGTGCTTATTTCCCTGGGATGTTGCATCATGGAAAGAGAAGCAATTTGTCAGCCCGGGGCTGGGATGCTGGCACCCGGACAAGCCGCCGCCAGCCCTGCCGCTGCCTCGGCCCCCCTCCCGGTGCCATTTGCAGGCCAGGAGCTCTGATGTGGCTCCCCAGCCAGCCAGGCGTGTTGCAAACTGCGACCCTGCCCGGCTGACAGCACCCCAGCCCAATAATTTTCCTGGCTAGCTACTAATTACTGCGAGGTGCAGCATTAAACGTGCGTCAGCCCCATCCCTGCCTTCCTTGGGGGGGGAAACACTGGGGTTCGTCCGAGCATCCTCGGGAGCAGCGCGATGGGAGGCTAAAGATGGGGCTTGCTCTCGTGGGCTGGGGGAGGCAATAATTACCTCCATATCCCCCCATTTGGCTCATTGGAACAGGGTTGGGAACGCTCAAAGCTTCACCCCCTCCCCTCAAAGCACCCCAGCACGAGGTGCTGCCAGGCTTCAAGACGCCCAAAAAGCAGCTTTTCCTCCCCAGGACCTCCTTGCAGAAGGACCTGAAGACTTTAGAGCCAAAAGCTGCCTCTTGCAGGTCTTCTGAACATTTCCGCTGCCAGCTGCAGGGTTACATTCATGTCACGAAAGCAGATCTGAATTGCCACCCAGAGTAAAGGGTAATAATTGGATCAAAACTTGCTGGTGGGAGAGATGCTGTTATTTCACTGTCCGTACAGGCAAAGCCCAGCCTTGTTTCACTCCTGTCAAGTGAAGTCCTCTCTATCACCAAGTCCCGAAGAATGAGCTCGAAACATACTTAAATAATGCTTTTTGTCTTCTCTCAGCTGACAAATATATATATATTTTTTAAGTATTATTTCTAAGGGGGAAAAAAAAGCATCCAAAAGATCTGGGGCTTTGGGAGTGTTTTGAAGCAGCCTGGGAGCCACGGGACTGTGGTCCGGGGAAGTATTTCCCGGCTCTTCTGCCAAGCCCTGTTGGTGCTTTGGAGCGGGATGGTCGTGGGAACCGCTTGAGGTTTGGCCGGGGCTCTGGGAAACACCCGCCTCCTGCCCCCAAAGCTGACTCCCAGCAGAGGCACGCGGGGTGAGCGGCGTCCCCGGCATCCTTGCGGAGCAGGAATGGGGGGCACCAGGCAAAAAATGTGGGTTCGTCCCCATCCATCCCAATGCACTTGCTTTGAAATTACAGAAACAAGAGCTTTGCGGCAAAGTTGCCCTTTGCAAGGAGCAGGATTTGGGCAGCTCTCCCTCCTCTGGTGCCAGGGGGGTCCCTTGGCAGGGGAAAATCTCCCACAACATGATACGGTGGGTGATGATGGTTTGCTTCTCCCGAAACCTCCCCCAGCCCCGTCCCCTCTGCCGCACGCCGAGAGCGGTTTAATAACCACGGCTTTGCCCGATGGATTTCTCCCCGTGCGCGTCCCTGGTGCTCTGCAACGTGTGTTTTTCATGTTTCTGAGCAAGCAGCTCTCGGTGGTTATTAAAAACCCAGCCTGGACCGAGGGGTGACCTGCGCCTGCTGTCACCGGAAAGTGCTCGCTGTCACACGGGCTGGGACCGAGCCCTCTCCTCTGGCTGCCTGAGGCGGGGAGAGGTGTCAAAGGGGGTGTTTCTGTGAAATGGGGGGGCTCATATCGGGGGGGACAGGAGGAGGGTGATGCCTTTTGCCGGCCGGGGAAAGCAGCCGGTGCTGGGTGTGCAGGAGCCTCTGCTCAAGGCCAGGGCGAGCGGTAAAATCTTCAGAGCAGTGGGAAGGGGGGATGCGAGGCTGGGGGGCTGAGCTCCAGCCCGGACGGGGGGGGGGGGGGAAAGATGCTGCTGAAGTTGTCCTCCTGCATCCCAGCTCCAGCCCAGCCGGGGACCCGGTGGGGACAGGAAAGGAGAGGTGAGATGCCCCCCACCCGGCCCCAGCGGTGTCGGGGCGGCTGTGGGCACGGAGTGGGATGAGTTTGGGGTGGGGGGGGGATGCTCTACCGAGCCCTTCTCCTGGCACCCTCCCGGGCTGCCCCCGGCAAGGGGGGTGCTGCCTTCCCCCCGGCACACCGGCGGCTCCCGGTCCCCATCGCATCGCTCCCGAGCCCCGGGGACCCCCCCGGTACCCCCCCCGCCCCTGTCCCTTACCTGCCGGGAGGAGGAGGAGGGCGAGGAGGAGGAGGCGGCAGCCGCAGCAGCCCATGGTGCCGGCGGGGCTGGCGGTACCGGCGGGAGGGACGCACCGACCGGCCCCGCCGCCGCCGCCGCCCCGGTCCGGCCCCCGCCGCCGCCTCCCCCCGCCAGCCCGGGAGCACAGCGGCACCTGCCGGCACCGGCACCGGCCTGCGGGGCAGCCACCGCCAGCAGTGGGCACCGGGACCGGCAGCGGGGTACCGGGTACCGGGAGTGGCAATGGGGTACCGGGCACCGGGAGTGGTAATGGGGTACCGGGCACCGGCACTGGCGGCGAGGTACCAGGCACCGGGATCGGCAGTGGAGTACCGGGCACCGGGAGTGGCAATGGGGTACCGGGCACCGGGAGGGGGTGGTGGCAGCAGGCACCGTGCCCTGGGGTGAGGCACCGGGCACCCAGCACCGGCCCTGGGTGCTGAGCATCATGCCAGGACCCAGACCTGAGCACAGTGGGTGTCATGCACCGGTACCGGGCACCGGGCATGGATGCTCTGGTCCCCGGCGGTGGCACCGGGCTGGTGCTCGGGGTGCCCTGACCCGCTGCCCCCCACTCCTCTCCTTCCCCTGAGTGTCACTTCTGCTGGGGAAGAAATAAGCGGGGTGTGCGCCCCGTCGGGCATCCCTCCTCCTGGGTGGTCCCATCCTGTCCCCACTGCAGAAGGTGCCGAGCATCCATCACCTGCCGCGTCTGGGGGTGCAGAGCATGGGGTGAGGACACCCCCAGCACAGGAACCCTGTCACCCCAGGGTGTTTGACATCTATGGTGAACAGCCCCCAAAACCCAGCTCCCAGTGCCCACAGGACGCAGCCAGGAGACACCGGCAGCGCAGCGGGAGGTATGGACGCTTGTTTTTTGGTTTTTTTTTTAAATCTCCTTCTGGAAAGCGCTTTGCTTCGGGCGAGATGTTTTCAGGCTGAACTCATCTTCCCTGAGCGTTCACATGCTCGCTCCGAAAAGGATGTCCTCGAACCCTGGGCCGCGGCTGAGCTATCTTTAACCGGGCTTACGCAGCCGCCTGTTTTGTTGTGTTGTGTGTGTGGCATTTTCTCAGGATGGATCCTGGCTCCAGGCCTGAAACAGCAGGACACAGAATCCAAGTCAGCTGCCGCTCCGGGAACAGCCGGCCCGCGGGCTGCCTCGCCGTACATCGGGCAGCTTGGGCGTGCGCAGCCCGGCTCTCCTTGAAACCTTCCCTCTGCTTGGGAGGAGGAAAAATAACGCCGTTATCTCTGCAGGAACGCGGCACCGTGGGAAAGGCGCGCTGTTTTCCCTGCCGCTGCTCTCCCATCAGCTTTTCTTTAACTTTATTTTGCAGAAGGTGCTGCTCGCTTCCATCAGGAGGAGGTTTCTGCGACGCGGGCAGAGCCGAGCGCAGCTGCCTCTCCCCTCCATCCCGCTGGGTGCAGACCCCACGCTGGGCTGGGTGTTGGGGTGCAAGGGGTGGGCTGTGGGGAGGCTGGAACATCACTGCCAGGAACTGTCCTCAGGCTCCAGCTGCCATCTGCTGGCTTCGTCTGCTTGGTGACCTCTGCATGGCCACCTCTGCCTTGTCACCTCTGCATGGCCACCTCTGCCTTGTCACCTCTGCTTGGTGACCTCTACCTTGTCACCTCTGCCTTGTCACCTCTGCATGGCCACCTCTGCCTTGTCACCTCTGCCCCGTCACCTCTGCCTGGTCTCTCTGGCATGGTCACCTCTGCACGGTGACATCTGCGAGTCACATCTGCCTGGCCAGATGTCCTTGGGAAGGTCTCATGGTCACGGTGACAGTGAGAGCAGGGGACACACGGCCAGTGAGGTCCCTTTTGGAGATACCTTCTCCCAGCTCTTCCCTGTTCCTACCGGACGAGGGAAACCATTCCCTCTGGTGACAACTACCCAGGGGCTCCAGCTCTTTTAAAATCCCTTTAAAATGCTTTTTCTCCGCAATTTTATCCCGATATGAAGAATGCTGAAGGGAGACTATCTTTTTTTGGTGGGCACAAGGATTTTTGCCACCTGCTCCGTGCCTCTGCCCGCCCCACCATGCTGAAGCCAGCTCCTCTCGGGTGGCCCCGTGTCCCTGCCTGGTGCCTGCCACCGGTTTCCCGCTGTTGCCCAAGTCCCCGCTGTCCCCACCGGAGCTTCGTAAAGTTTCTCCGGCGGTTTAGCACACCCCTCCTGCTTTCGGGGGGCTGGGACTGGGCTGTCGCCCCCACCACTGGTCGGGAGCCAGGGTGGCCGCGAGGCGATGGGCTGGCAGTACCGGGGTGCCGGGGCTCTGGGATGGGTTTTTGGCTGGCTGGGGCCACGGGAGCTTGCTCACCCCCTGGCCAGTGGCCAAATGGCATGGCTGGGTGGCTGCCAGCGCTTGCATTAGTAGTTACCAGCCTGCGGTTTGAGGTCACCCGCTCTTTCCACTCTTTCATTCTTTCATTTCCCCCCCTCCCAGCCCTTATTTCATGCCTGTAACCACCCCGAGCAGGCAGCAGCTCCTGCACCCCCCCAGCCCCTCCAACCCCCCTGCCCATCTGCTTTCCCTGGGACCAGCACAGCACCATTCCCCAGCACCGCATCCCTGCTCAGCATCCCCACAAGCCAGGAGGGGCCGTGCCAGCATCCTGGGGGACACCTGCACCCCTGTGGCACTCTCCACATGGCTCGGGGAGCAGAAACATCCTCCCAGCCACCCCAAGGCAAAAAAAAACCCCACCAAACCAGAAGGCCAGCGTGCAGAAGGCTTGTGCCAAGGCACGGCCCCTTGCGAAATAATTTGTAGCTGCCGTCATTCCCTGCTGAGGCTCGGGGAGGGTGTTCTATTAGCAGCTAGGAATAAATCTCCCTGCTCATAACACGCCGCCCGGGGATAAATAGCTCTGGGGAGGGGAGGTCGGGCCCTGCCTGCACACCCCCATCCCTCTGTGGGGGGAACACCCAGAGCCCCCCCCGGGAAGTCGGGGTGGTGGGATGATGGGGGGTCCCCCGGCTCCCTGAATCCCCAGGGATGCTGGGGCGAGGCACTGGGGACCGCATCTGCTCCACGCCTCCTGCTCTGGCTGCTCCCAGCGGGATGGGCAAGTGGGGGACACGCGTGGGGTGGGGGGGACACACGCGTGGGGGTGAGAACAGGCGTGGGGGGACAAGGACATGAGTGGGGGGCTAAGCCAGGGGGGAGCCACCCCCAGACTGTCAAGGGATGCCTCCGGCG